>OX333075.1:47185699-47214561 GCA_946863875.1 Alloplasta piceator | reverse complement strand
ACTCGTTTTGTAAAGGGAAGATGGGGACGAGAAATCGTTGATTCACCCCTTATTATCGTGTACACATCCGGGGGTGAGTGGGACATAAAAGTCCAGTCTGGGACAGAGGACCAGCCTCGTAGAATCAATATCAGCAGCACTAACTATTTGACTATTACACTGAGAAAAAAGTTCAGTTTAAACAACTAAATCCATTCAGTTGAAAAAAAATTAGTTGATTCAATATTAATTTGTTTGAAATAATGAAACTATAATTAATGCAACAAATGAATGAGGTTAACCATAAGATATGAGGTGAACAAAATTATTTGGTCAATTTCCGGATACAGTTTAGTTCAATTTACACGTTACTGAGTTGCTGTACAGAAATATTTCGATGATTTTTAGTATATTTTAACTGAATAAATTTAGCTGTAACAAAAAAACAATTCATATTGTCCCCACAATTTATTTGGTACAAAGATATATTTATTTGATTGAACTGAAACTTTGCCCATTCAAGCAACGATTTAACCGATTTAACTAAAACGTTCACTGTATCTTTGTTGAATTACCAAAATGATCTCGTTTAACGTCCGGAAACAAATATTTGGTTGAGTCAAACAAATTTTTGCATTTTCAACAAAAAAAAATTCTCAGTGTAGTTATGTTGACATTAATTCTTTGAAACAGATTTTCTCTTATCTTTAAATCGCTAGAAATTTTCAAATATTGAGGTTATGTAGTTAAATTTGTAAAATTCAAAATGGCGATTGTCATTGAATTTAGTACTCCAATATCGTTTGATAAAATTTCCAAAAAACCTAAATTCGGCGTAAGGTTCAAAATGGGTAGTTTGATTGTTTTTTACTTTTTTTAAATAGTTGGGAATCGTTTTTTTTTAATTTTTTTAAATTTTTTTTTATTTATTCAGAATGTTTTTGCGTCTCTTCCGAAAATCGACTCTCGCGCTTTATAAACTGCGCTTATTTCCTCTCAGATCAATATTGAATTTTTTTTTTTTCGAGATCTTGATAATTTATTCCCAAATAAAGTTCGGTTGAATTGTAGTAATTAGTTATTCGTTCATTAATATTGAGTTATTAGTTATTAGTTATTTTTTGAAACTTTTCCTATTTCTATTTTGCCCATTTTTTACATCACTCGTCAAAATAAAGCTCCATAGATTTTCCCGGAAATTCCATCGCATATTAACGATCAAAATAACTCAACTAAATCCATTTTCCAAGAAAACTTTTAAAATATTTTAACAAAATATTTCAAACATTTTTCTTATTTTTCCTGCACTTCATAATTCAATTATTCACTTATTAAATGCGAAAGTCATTTATTTTTGGACGTAGAAAAATAATGTGGAAAACAGACAAATTTAATTCGGATAGAGTGTCGCATATATATTCATTTATGACACGAAATTGGAGAATTGCAATTGCAATTTAACATGAGAGAGAAAGAGAGAGAAAGGGAAATTCTCTGCTTTCCTCTGTGTTCCTCTCAATGAAACGAGGAAAACTTGGTCGTATCCATGCACTACAGAATTCATACATGCATACCTATATATGGGGCATTCCACACCGATTTGACCTGTGTCTGACCCTTCACCTCTCCGATTTTGTCCGCAATTTTTTATGATTTTGTAATACCTCTGAAAAGCAGTCAGGATTTTTTTCAGATTTTTTAAACGTCATTTGACTTCATGATAATTGTATAAACAAATGTACCGTTAGCCCAAATATAAAAATCTGAAAAAAAAATCACAAAAATTCCCTTTTTTATGTGGAAAATTTCGAGCTTTGAGTCACAGTGGGAAAGGCTTTCCTCCTGTTTATAAGAAGTTTTTTCGGAAAAAAAAATTAAAAATACATTTTTTAAACACCTTCAATTCATACGAAAATGTTTGGATAAACGTCCCACTCAATTCAGGTTAAAAAAAAAAAATCGAAAAAACTGTTATAAACCCCACTTTGGCAAAACGTTTGAAATTTTTAACATAAAATTGGGATTTTTGTTATGCTTTCAGATTTTGAAATTTGGACTAACATTTGTTTACAAAATTATCATTAAGTCGAATCGCTCCGAAAAAATCTGAAAAAAATCCTGAATTCTTTTTAGAGGTACCGCAAAACTGTAAAAAGTTGCGGGCAAAATGAGAAAGGTGAAGGGTCAGACCCAGGTTGCATCGGTGTGGAATGCCTTATATATGAAGCATTCCACGCCAAGTGGGCCACTAAAAAATCGTGTGATCTCGAAATATTATGAAACATTTTTTTAAAGCTTATTCGAGTGTCAAGAGCAAGCAGGATTTTTTTCTTCAGATTTTGGAATCTGCTTTTACACCCCCAATTTGCATACGAATGTTGTTATTGATTTTTTTTCGATTCATTTTACATGCGAAACGATCCATTGCACAAAAAAAAACGTTGATTTCACAACAAACCACAGAAAAATTGACATTATGGAGAATCCATATCTTCCAAGTGTTTTTTGAGGTTAACTGATGAAAACACTTGTGACTTACGACAAATATTCGATGCTATCCCACGCCCCCATTAAATTTATTAAAAAAACATTGAACATACATTATTTATCGTGTTTCAGCGTGGGATTAAAGTCAAAAGTTGGGACCTCACAAAAAACTTTGGTATTTCCGAACAATAAACGAATTGATCATACATTGATCCCACGCTGAAACACGGTAAATAATGTATGTTCAATGTTTCTTCAATAAATTGAATGGCGGCGTTGGACAACATCGAATATTTGTCGTAAGTCGCAAGTGTTTTCATCAGTTAACCTCAGAAAACACTTGGAAGATACGAATTCTCCATCATGCCAATATTTCTGTGATTTGTTGTGAAATCAACGAAAGTTCTCTCGAAGTTGTAGGAAAATTGGAAACGGCGAACTTGACGAAAAAAAATATTATTGTCTTGTTTCGCTGAAAAATACCCAAAAAGGATTTTGGACAGCTTGAAGAAAGATGCGATTACACTGAGAGAAAAAATTACTGAATTTGAGAACATGAATTTATTTATTAAATGAAAGTATTAATTCGATTATTTATTTGTTGAACCGAGAAAATGACTTCATTTAAAAAAATATTTTCACGAATCTATTACTCCATTACATTAAACTCTTATTTAATAGTAACAATTAAATGCATGATAGATTTGATTAAATTTGTATTCATTGGATTAATTACATTGATCGCGTCATAAACATGAGATTATTTGAATCTAAAAAACAAATTCAATACAAAATCATTTTTTTCGAAAAAACTATTTTCTTGCAATAAAGTCATTATTATTTTACTTCAAAAAATTTTTTTATTTTAACAGATTTGATTGAATTTGTATTCATTAGATTAATTACATTTATCGCATCATAAACATTGGATTATTTGAATCTAAAATGATGATTATTTGAATCTAAAAAACGACTTCAATAAGAAATAATTTTTTTTGGAGAAAATTATTTATGGCATCATAAACACGAGATTATTGGGATCTAAAAAATGACTTCAATACGAAATTATTTTTTTCGAACAAACTTATTTCTTTGCAATACATTCATCATTATTTTACTTCTAAAAATATTTCTGTAATACTTTCAATATTTATTAGATATAAAATTGATTGTGATTATTTGAAAAGAAGCTGTAGTAAAATAAATAACACATTATTTTATTCCAATAGAATATTTGTTTGGAATGATGAAATTTTTATTTCCTTCAAGCAAAGAACTATCATTTCTATAGTATACTTTAATAGTATACATAAGTTGTTAAAAATTTGAAAACTGGTTTTTTCAATATTTTCTCATTTTTGAATCTTCATAACTCCTAACTTTTTTCAAGTGCATAGTAGTAGTCGATAGCGTAATAGGTAGCGTGTTAGGTAGTTAGGTAGGATAAGTATGATGGTAGGTAGGGTCGAGGGTTCGAATCTCGGTCGGACAGAGAAATTAGATCGGAGAATTATCGCAGATTTGTCTTTTTTTTCTATTTATCTCTTTTTGGGGTCACTAAACTATGCATATTAAATTATTTGGCAAGGGCTATATATTTTTTATAAAATGTTTAGCAACACTTAATAAACACGTATTTTATTGAATCAATCATTTTTCCTGTTAATTAGACCAATTAATTTGTTGATTCAACAAATTTTTTTTCTCAGTGCTTCCTGTATTAAAAGACATGCATGTTTTCAATGATAAAATGTGTTCTTGATTCAAACAATATATTACATACAGATAACATATTGTTACATCCAAGTAAATTCGTTTATTGAAACAGAAATTTATGAAATTGACTGAAAAAAATGAACCAAGTAAATATATAAGGGAACCAATCTAATATGTTTTGGCAAATAATGAAAAAAATGGTTTTTCGCCTTCAAAACTTTATTTCATTGGTCTTAGTCATTTTTTCTCTCAGTGAATAAAGTGTATTGGAAAACCTAAATTTTATGTAGAGGTGTTTTTTTTTGTGCAATGGATCGTTTTGCATGTAAAATGAATCGAAAAAAAAAAATTACAACATTCGTATCCAAATTGGGGGGTGTTAAATCAGATTCAAAAATCTGAAAAAAAATCCTGTTTGCTTTTGACACTCGAATAACCTTTAAAAAAATGTTTCGTAATATTTCGAGATAACACGATTTTTTAGTGGCCCACTTGGTGTGGAATGCTTCATATATGCATATATAGAAATCATACTGCACTCACGTATGAAATACGTTGATACGCACCTCGCTAACAATTATTATTTGTATTTGATATGGGCGCGATCCATTACAGCATACACGCGTTTGATTCGTAGAATATACGAACGGTGAATCACGTTACCACATTAATTTCAATACCATTTCTCATACCCCGAGAAATCCTGTTGACGCTTGCCATTATTGACTGATTGCAAATTCACGAATGTTATATTAATTAACCAGTCTCGGTGCTTGATCGCACTCCCTCTCTCCCTTCTCCTTCCCTCGTTATTTAATATCTGTTAAAACCGTGTGGGATATACTCTATCTTTCATATTTTCACTGCCTATATAAATATACGTGATATATACACATGTATATAATAGGGTGATTAAAAAAGCGACTATTTTTTTTTAACCACCTATTAAATACTCTCGGGGAGGTAAAAAAGCTGCCTGTTAAAAGCAGACTCTTAATATTAATATTCAGCGGTCTCTCATCGCATATTTCTATTTTCCATTTAAATAACACAGGAAAAAAAATTAAAACTTTAAAACGTTTCACCTCAGCTTCAAATAAATGTACCGAAATGAACGATACATATTCTTGTAGAGAATTGAACGCTGTACAAAGATCTCTTGTCACTTCCCGATAAAGTCACTCCTTCAAAAGTTTTTCACGGTCTAATATATATGGGTCATTCCATGTCAAATCGACCACTTTCGATTTGGCTGAATTTTTTTTCTTTTTTACCCCATTAAAAACCCCATTTCAGGACATTTTCAATTTTTTCTTACTCAATCCAAAAGAAAAAGCTTTTTTTAAAAAATGATTATAAGTTCTTCAAAAATGGACTAATTGGGACGTTTTTGTTCCAAATTTTCGTCTTTAAATGTACTTTCCGGAAAAAAATACAAAAAAAATTTACGATATTAAAATCTATGAAATTGTTCACTGTTTTGAAAAATGAAATGAATATCTTCAAATTTTTTTGTATTTTTTTTTTTAAGTACATTTAAAGACGAAAATTTTGAGAAAAAAAAACATGCCAATTGGTCAATTTTTGAAGAACTTATAGCTATTTGCTTTTTTTGCGTTAGGTAAAAAAAATTGAAAATTTCCTGAAAAATGTTTTTAATAAGATAGAAAAGAAAAAAAACCCCTTGGTCGGGTTCAAAAGTGGTCGATTTGACATGGAATGACCCATATGTACATTAGACTGTGAATATGGGTGAGCTACTGTCGGTAATTTCTGTAAAAATTAGGTAATTTATGTTAATGCATTTGAAACTTTTTTTTCAAGAAAGATCTTACTATATTTAGTAATAAGTTTTAACATTTTACCGAAAAATAAAAATAAAAGTTAAATTTACTCTAAATTTAACTTTAACCTTGAATAACTTTCGAAGGAGTGACTTTATCGAAAAATCATAAGAGACCTTTTTTGTAGAGCGTTCGATTCCCTACAAGAATATATGTATCGCACATTTCGGTGCATTGACTTAAAGCCGAGGTATAAAATTTCAAAGATTGAACATTTTTTTCCCTGTGTTATTTAAATGGGAAATAGAAATATCCGATGAGACACCGCTAAATATTAATATTAAGAGCTCTGCTTTTAACAGGCATCTTGTTTCACCTTCCCGAAAGTATTTAATACATAGGATTTAAATAAAAAAAATAGTCGCTTTTTTGAATCAGCCTAATATATATATATATATATCTATATAAATGCGCAATGTGTAATACAGGTTTTCATGAATTACGATAGTTGATTCAACGAGGCAAGCTGATGAATATTTAATGCATTTGGATTGGAAAAAAAATTATGATTCAGAAATCAAGCGCCGATTTTGCCAATTATAAATTAATAATTAATTAAGTAATTAATTTTCAAAAATATACTCACGTGCGTCAGGTCGAACATTTCTGTTGTAAAACGAGAAATAAACGAAAAATATTACTAACGATGAAATTCCAATTTCAATTGAGCCTCAAATAGCAATTAAACGCGGAGGAAATCGATCGACGATGTTTATATATATATAGGTATATATTGAAACCATGAGATTGGCATAATTAATGCATTGCGCGGAATTCCGTCGAAACCGGAAATTAACGAGACGTTTGAAGATAGAAAAAAAAACAAGGTGACTATAAACAATGAGGAATCAACGAGAGAGAATCACATCTTGCCATTTCGGGACTCGAACTGGTACTAACTAATCGACGTGTCTCTTGGTCGATGTTAAAAAGTCGTTTCTTTCCTGGTCCGGACCACTCTCGTATCGAACGTCACGGTCAGTATAAAAAAAAAAATATGCCTCTGTATGCTCAGGAACAATATTTTTGGGAGACTTTCATCTTCTCTTCTCACGCAGCTCTCGTTCTCTCTCTCTCTCTCTCTCTCTCTTTCTCTCTCTCTCTCTCGCCCTCTCCCTGTCCCTCACTCTGCTCATATTTTAAAATCTTTAATTTTTTTTCATCCGATACGAATTTTACGAAGCGGCGGAACTCTCTCATCGCGGTTATTGCCCGTATAAAGTGAGAAGACGAGACAGAGAGCGAGAGAGAGAGAGAGAGAGAGAGAGGGTGTGAGTGTGTGTGAGTGTGTGTGTGAGTGAGTGAGAGAGAGAATGAGTGAGATTCCCTCTTTTGCTTCCGCTTTCACGAAACTCCAGTGAGAGTATTACTATGCCTCTCGTCTGTGTATTTATATACACACGTGTATCTATATTAGGGTGGTCCTTATTTAGAGCTTGGACCAACATATTATCAGTCACCACCAGAGTTGCAAAATTTTTAATGAAAAAGTTACCTTTTACTTTTTTACCATTACTTTTTTAATGACTAATGAAATTAATTTCCATTAACCATTTAAATTTAATGGTTAATTTCCATTAACCACTAAAATTTAATGGTTAATGGAAATTATTTTCATAAACCATTAAAATTTAATGGTTAATGGAAATGATTTTCATTAACCATTAAAATTTCATGGTTAATGGAAATTATTTTCATTAACCATTAAATGTTAATGGTTAATGAAAATGCAATTGCATTAAAAAAAAGTAATGCATTATGTGCAACCCTGCCCATTACAATGTAGTGTGTAATAGAAAAAATATCCATTACCCATTGCAATGTAATGTGTAATGGACAAAACTTTGATTGCAATTTTGGGAATGGAAAAATATAAATGAATAAATTATTGCAATTTTGCATTACATTTTATTGACTTAGTACTTAGATTTTAACCTTAAATTCTAAACAGCATCTATATTATAATTCTAAAAATCGAAGTCCTAAGTCAATAAAATGTAATGCAAAACTGCAATAATTTATTCATCTATATTTTTCCATTCCCAAAATTGCAATCAAAGTTTTGTCCATTACACATTGCATTGCAGAGGGTAATGGAAATTTTTTCTATTACACACTACATTGTAATTGGCAGGGTTGCAAATAATGCATTACTTTTTTTAATGCAATTGCATTTTCATTAACCATTAACATTTAATCGTTAATGGAAATAATTTCTATTAACCATTGAATTTTAATGGTCAATGAACATAATCTCCATTAACCATTAACCATTAAATTTTGATGGTTAATGAAAATAATTTGCATCAATTATTACATTTTAATGGTTAATAAAAATAATTTCCATTAAATATTAATGGTTAATGAAAATGCAAATGCATTAAAAAAAAGTAATGCATTATTTGCAACCCTGGACGCCAGCCAAATCGACTCCAAGTAATTCAAAAACAATACTCTAATTTTTTCAGATTTTTATCTAGACTCTAACCACGCCCACCAAGAGGTTAGATTTCCCCATTTGAAATACACGTGTTTCGGCCATATTCGCAGGATGTATTTTATTCTAAATGTTATAATTTTTGTAAAAATCTGTAACTGCAAGATTTTAGTGTTCATTAGTGCTACTATTTGAGGAAAAATTCACATCATCATACGGGTCAATCTAGACGAATTGCAATTCGTCTAGGTTGACCCGTATTAGAATTTTAGACGATTCGCAATTCGTCCAGATTGACCCGTATGATAATGTGAATTTTTTCTCAAATAGTAGCACCAATGAACACTAAAATCTTACAGTTATAGATTCTTATAAAAAAATCATTGCACTTGAAATAAAATATATCCTGAGAATATGGCCGAAACACGTGTATTTCAAATAGGGAAATCTACCCTCTTGGTGGGAGGTGTTAGAGTCTAGATAAATATCTGAAAAAATTAGGGTATTGTTTTTTAATTATTTGGAGTCCATTTGAGGGGTGTGTGATAAGAAATTCGTCCGAGCCCCAAATAAGGACCACCCTAGTCTATATACTAAGGTGATGCTAATAAAGATCGATTTTTTAATTACTTTTTCATCTTGAAGCAAAAGGTTGCTATGTGGCATATTATTAATGTGGATAGTATATGAGAAATGAATTGAAAAATTAATTTTTTCTTCGTATTTAAAAATTATTTCTCACTCTGCCAATAAAAAATTAAATAAAAAATGCATTCAGAAATTTTTTTTCAATTGAAAAAAAATTCATTTTAAAATTCAAAGTTTTCCATGTGGAAATAAAATGTATGATGTATTTTCTAAATCCAATTTTTTGAATATTTATGCATGGAAAATATATTCTCATTATATTCAAAATATAAAATATATTTCTTTTGCATTATTTTTAAATGTATACAGAATTTTGAATTTGGAAAACCAAACTTGGGATTTTTTTTTTCGGTGACCAAACAATGAATCAAAATAAAGTTTTGTGATTTTCATTCTACATGTATTAAATCTACTTTAGTTTTCCTTAGGAAGTACCAAAAATTTTAATTTTCTTGAAAATTCACAAATTGCCAATTTTAAATTTTTATCTTCTTTTGTAGGTAAAAAATGATTTTAAATCGTTCATTGCAAATGTAATTATTTATTAATCGTCGAGATTGTGTGTATTCCAATAGATAATCTATCTAAGAAGATACAGTTAAAATTCCAAATCAAGCGGATTAAATTTAAGATTAAAAAACATAGTTTTGAGCAAAACACGTTTAAAGTTTCAAAACGTATGTTTTAACGTTCAGAGGCGTTTTGAAAAATAAGCTATAAAATTTTTTTATTAGTTTGTCCCCTTTAAATAGCCGTGGAATGTCAATATTTGAATAGTTTATGCAGCTCATAAAAAATAAAATAAAAATTTGGGCCCTTTCACTTTTGGAAAAATGAATATTTCAATCAATGCAAGCGATAAAATACATTTTCTCTATACGTCACATTTACCTTATTTTCCTGAAAATTATCCATATGTTGGGTCCAGTCTTCCCCCCCCCCCCCCCCCCTCATAATTAATTAATTCTGTTAATTAAATTGTTAATTAAGCATTTGCTGCATTCTTATGAATGTTCTGAAAAAAATCGTATATAATCTTAATTGGATCGTCACAATTCAGGATTTCAGTTCGAGAAACTGAATGACAGCTCGAATCTGGCAAAAAAAAAAGCAAAATGCTTCGTCGAGCCGGAATCACTCGAATATTTAAAGCGTAATGAGGTCACTCATTAGTCTTAATCACAGCTCGTTTTATAGAGAGCCCCGTTCTTCAAATTAGTTTTATTGACTGGGTCTTTAATTATATCAATTTAATTTAGGTGCGACGAACGTGCGAAAAATTTCCCAGCGGCCACTTTTAATTTTTTCCGGCAATTATTTCCTATTTGAATTTGTGGGTTATGTTTAGTATTAATTGTTAATTCTCGATAATGAGCTTTCGAGCCTCGCGGAATAATATAATATCTTTTGCGAGTGATCCAAGAATATGAGAGAAAATAAAAGGAACTTTGTAAATAGCAAACATTTCATTTTTCAGTTCCAATTTTTATTGTTTTTTTTTAGTCTTGGACTGCAAAATTTAAAAAATCCGAGGCTTCCCAAAGATTTTTTGAGAATTTCTAAACTTCGTTTCAGATTTATTATTAACGTCATTGAATACAACTGTTTACAATAATTGAACTGAATATGATTCGTGAGGCAATTAGAAATTTGAAAAAAAAATGTACACCCCCGCTCAAAAGTTTGAATAGACTTGTCGATATTTCTTGCCGCACTAAAAGTTGGATAACTCCGTAAAAAAAAAAGATAATCGATTTTTTTTAAAAGCGTTTTGACGGGAAGGAATTCAGCTTTGCTTCCCCTATTTTTAATTTTGTTTATGATTTTTTTTCGACCTGGTATGCTTTTTTTGAAAGTAACCGTTTTTCGGCATTTTTTCGACCATCGAAAATCGGGCGCATAACTTAAGGACATTTTTTTCTGTCTTTTATATCTATGGTACATGTGAAAGGATTAGAAGCCGCTCCATTTTCATTCTTTAAATATTTCCGTACGATTTTTTCTCGCAAAGTTATTTTACTTTTGGCTAAAAAAAGACAACTTTTGAAAGACGCAACGTAACTCAAAGACTATAGAGTTTAAGAGAAAATGTCAAATATGAAAAAAGTAGCGTAGGTATACACGGAATCGCCCGGAATTATTTCAGAATTTTACCATGAAATTTTTTGTTTTACTATTTTTGCTCCAGTGAAAAATGTCATCTGTTTGAAATTTCCGTACTCCGTGATGAAATAAAAATCTGAAAAAAATTCAGCAATATTTGGCATGCTATAAACAACAATGATGAATAATAATTATTGATCATTGTTCATCATTGTTTAATAAATTGTTTAAACAATTGTTTAAACAATTTGTTAATGACTTTTGGGCAATATTATTATTGATAATTGTTGCTTAGAGTATGCTGAATGTTGCTGAATTTTTTCGGATTTTTATTTTATCACGAAGTACAGAAATTTCAAAAAGATGAAATTTTTCGCTGGAGCGAAAATAGTAAAAAAAAAAAAATTCATGGGAAAATTCTGAAATAATTCCAGGCGATTTCGTGTATACCTACGCTACTTTTTTCATACTTGACATTTTCTCTTGAACTCTATAGTCTTTGAGTTACGTTGCATCTTTTAAAATTTGCCTTTTTTAGTCAAAAGTGAAATAACTTTGCGAGAAGAAATCATGTGAAAATCTTGAACTAATTTCAAAATTTTATTTTTGATTTAAAAAAAATATCATTTTCCAACGACATCCTTTGAATAATCCTTTTGATTTTTTATTATATTTTTACTATAACTAAAACGCTAAATACAAACTAATTCAATACAATGCAATATTCAATACATTTTTAGTGATCTTTTAAAAGTCAAGATATGAAAAAATATTATATTAGAAAAATATTTAAAAAATTATTATAAAAAATATTATAAAAAAATATAATAATATAATTGAAAAATCATGCAAATTTCAAATGTGCATTATTTTTTAGCAATTCCGTTCAATTACATTATTAATTGTTAATGTCATCTAAAGTGAACTCGATAGCTGCTGAATTAGGAAACTCAGTGTTTTCAAATATTAAAAACAAAATTTGAGAACAGATCTCTCGAGCGTTTTTCAGCAAATTCAACCCTAACGGTTTTTGTCATCTAGTGTGTTTGTGCAAAAAAAATTAGCTCGATACTGGTAAAAATGCGAATGTAGGAGCGTTAACAATTTTTTTTTTGAAAATTTCAAATTTTTTATTCAATCGAACCTCTCGAGCGATTTTTTAAAATTCAGTATTATTTTTCGTTGTCATTGAATGTATCGTCACAAAAAAATTCAGCTCGATAGATGCAAAATTACAAAAGTTAGAGAACTTACAAATTTTTTGGGAATAATTAATTTTTTTTTTTTCAACCGAACCTCTCGAGTGATTTTTCCCAAATTTAATCCCAACCGTCCTCATTATAAAGTGTATCTGCACATAAAATTTCAGGGTGATAACTGCAAAATTACGAAAGTTAGACGACCCACAAACATTTTCCAAAAAATTCAAAGTCCCGCCAAGCTGACAATTATTCTGTAATTTCAAAAAAATTTAAGTAAAGGGACATGGATGACCAAACACACTTTTCAAAATGTGATTTCTCGACGTTTTGGAGCATTTGGAAGTAACTGACATGAAAATGGCGAGAAAAAAAATGTTTCACGAAAACAAAGCTTCCTTCATGAGGAAGCAAAATTATAAAAATATTATAAAAAATAGTATAAATTTTTTTTCCAAGGTTTCAACTTTGGTAAGAATGTTTCTTATCTGTAAAATACAAACAATTTTTGCTTCCTGATCGAAAAAAAAAAATGAAATCATTATTTTTGTTTGCATCATCCTAATATATAAATTTTCTCTCTCACTTTCGTGCTTAATGTATCCACGGGCTCCGAAATAACACACATCGCATCATCAAGCCGAACCGCAAGAGGCCGCACGGAGTGAACGTGAGCTCGCGAGTTCGCGGTTGTTGCTCCTCGAGGCGTTTGGCCCAAGAATCTTCACGTTCTAAAGTGCGTGTGTGTACGTGCGGGCGCGCGTGCGCGCGCGCGCGCCTGTACGTATGTGACCCGTCGCGCACGTGAGTGTATCCCGCTGAGGCAAGCAGGAGCAGCAGCAGGTGCGTTATAAATTGGCAAAGAGAGACGAGAAAAGAAGTAACGGATCTCCGTGTGAGATACCGTGCGATATGCACGATAGAAAAATATACATGCAAAAATGTGTGTAGTATGTGCTCTCGGTGCATAATCAACATATTATATAATTCATTATTACATTATGCGGTAATAATGCGTTGCACAACTTTTGGCAATTTGTTTCATTCTTTTTTTATGCTTAGAATTTGCGCCGATTGCACGTATACGATGATGCGAACACTCGCATTTTTGTTGCATCATATATGTAAGAGGAAAATACTGGAGTAACATCACTGGTTATCGAATGTTTAACGATTTATCTAACTGCAAATGGTTTGCTTGCAGAAAATTGTGTTATTAATGTTCCCAGATGTTTTTTTGAGGTTGTTTTTCTTTTATGCGAGATAGAAAGATATTATGGTTAACCATAATCATTGTTGCGAAATTTTTAATGAAAAAGTAATGCATTAACCATTACTTTTTAATGGCTAATGAAATTAATTTCCATTAACCATTAAAATTATTTTTATCAACCATTAACCATTAAAATTTAATGGTTAATGGAAATTGGTTTCACTGACCATTAAAATTTAATGGTTAATAGAAATTATTTTCATTAACCATTAAAATTATTTCCATTAGCCATTAAATGTTAATGGTTAATGAAAATGCAATTGCATTAAAGCAAGTAATGCATTATTTGCAACCCTGCCTATTGCAATGAAAGTTTTGTCCATTACACATTACATTGCAATGGGTAATGGAAATTTTTTCTATTACACACTACGTTGTAATGGGCAGGGTTGCAAATAATACATTACTTTTTTTAATGCAATTGCATTTTCATTAACCATTAACCATTAAATTTTAATAATTAACGAAAATAATTTCCATTAACCATTAAATTTTAATGGTTAATGAAAATAATTTCCATTAACCATCCATTCCATTAATACTTTTTTTAATGCATTTGCATTTTAATGGTTAATGAAAACAATTCCCATTAACCATTAAATTTTAATGGTTAATGCAAATGCTTAATGACAATGCAAATGCATTTAAAAAAGTAATGCATTATTTGCAACCCTGACTGTAATATGATATATACAACCCTCTTGGACTGAATTATGGCACTTGGAAACTTCTGCACTTATTAGTAACCCAAATACAAAGTATGATTAGTGCAGTCATAAAAGCGATTGCATTAATTGAAAATGTTAGTCTTTTAGTTATGAATATAATTTGCATAATTTCGGTTTCTACATTTTTAGCTGGAATTACTATTAAATAATTGACTAACTAGTTAATTAATTAATTAACAAATAGTAATTGACTAATTAATATACGAATAGTACTTTCGTGTTTTTAAAGCATGAAGAAAAATGGTTCATGAATGTTAAGCAATTAATTTGACGCTAATCAAATAAAAAACTACGAAATAATCCATTACTACGCGTTTTTTTTATCCATGTAAGACCGAATTCACGACAAAATAGTGTTGAGTTAATGTTGAGTCAAGCATTACAAAGTAAAAAAAATGGCTTGTATGTCCCAAAATTAACTCCAATATCTACAACTCTAGAACGAAAGTGCCTGCAATCAGAATGCTTTAACTAACTTCTATAAATATACTCAATCATTCTTTGATTAATTAATTAATTATCTAGATACTATAAGTATACTTAACGATTCTAAAACGAAAGTGCCTGCAATCAGAATGCATTAACTAACTTCTATAATTATACTAGATCCTTTTTTGATTAAAATTCATTTTCTAGATACTATAAGTGTATTCAACGATTTTTTGGGTGTATTTTCCTTGCAATCTGGCTGCAGACATTTTTGTTTTAGAATTGTAGACATTGGGGTTAACCCTGGGAAATCCGAGATATTTTTTTAACTTTGTTTTTGCCCCAGAGTTAACCCCAATGTCTACAATTCTAAAACGAAAATAGCTGCAACGAGAATGCTAGAAGAATAGCCCAAAAGAAATTGTTCAGTATAGTTACAGTAACTAATTGATTAAGTAAATAATCGAAGAAATCATTTACTATTTTTATAGTAGTAGTTGGTTAATATTCTTGCATTTTGATTGCAAACACTTTCGCTAAAGAATTGTAGATATTGGGGTTAACTCTGACGAATTATTTTTTTTCCTTTTTAATTATTGATTAAGATCAATATTGACCCAACGCTTTTTTATAGTAAAACTGGTCCTACAAAGATAAAAAAAAGGTAACTAACAAATTATGTCCTCGTTTTTGACTCAATAAACGTTAACCAAATTTGCTAACATTAACCATCTCTCCGCGACTTATTCAAATTCAACATCAACTTCATTAATGTAAGTACATTTGTACTCGTTTTTTTTCAAGAATGAACAAAATGGATGGAAAATTATTCACAAACGGCATTCATGTCGCACACACCCAGAAAAAAGATCTAGTACATTTAACTAAATCCTAGTCAAGCCAAATAAATTTTTTTAGTTGTAGGCTGGCCTAATATAACTCTATTCATGTCAACGATTTTTTTTTGTATGACCTACTAAAAACATATATTGCGATCTAATAAATTTTTATTTAATATTAATAAATATTATTTCAAACAGAACAAATATGTATTTAAATGAAATAATTTTTTTTTTTTTTATATTTACACAATATATATTTTTAAACATTTCAATCTTTGAATGTATAGCTACACATGTGAAGTCTACAATTTCGTTTAGCTTCGTCTTTTCTTCAACAGAAGGGAAAATAAAAAATACCCTTTTTTATGGGAATCCTTTTCGGGGATTCGACCATCTTGCGTTTTGCCGCAATGTTCAATGTATTAAATATCCATACTGAAAAATAAGGATCAGTGTTGCCAACTCGGATTGTCATCTGTCCGCTAGATGCCCCACGAAATCCCGCCAGAAAACCACCAAACTCCTCCACGTTATTTTCCACTAAAACCCACCAAATTCTCCGCTCTTACCACCAAAAACCACCAAAGTCTTCTGCTTTTCCGGTTTAAGGAGGTTCATCTGGTACCGAGTGAGTCAAAAGAAAAATGTCAATGCTTAACCTCAAAATAAGCGGTGACTAGCGTAGTCATTGACAACGCATAACCTCAAAATAATCAGCATTTTCGAGACTAATTAATTTATTGTGAATCTCACAAGTACCTAATCGATTTTATGAAGCTCTAAAAATGTTCCTTGGATACTTTTTCATTAATTCCTAAATTTTCGTCAAAATCTGTATTGTAATGATTGTGCATTTAATATTTATAGACGGTATCCATGTTATTTAGGATTTTCATTTTTATTTATTTCTCACGAACAACGGACCCTCGGGTCTTGAAATTTTAACAGATGAATTTTTAGATATTAATAACTATGTTCTGATTTTTGTATCAACATCTGTATTGTAAATCGTGTACCAGATCAACCTCCTTAAAAAAAAAAATCAAAATCAAAACATCGTATCCCCTTATCACAAAATTCCCGCCAAAAAAGGCAAACTACTTCAAAACCCACTAGAATTTTCACCATTTCCGCCAAAAAAAAGGCCAATTATTCAAAACCCACCAGATTGTCCAACATTCCGCCAAAAAAAGGCAGAATTTTTCAAAACTCACCAGATTTCCCACCACCCGCTAGACGTGTAAATTTACTACCAGACACCTTTCAAAACCACCAAATCTAGCGGGAAAATCACCAAGTTGGCAACACTGAATTGAGGATATCAAACATAGACGAGCTTGGAAAGGATATAGGCGTCGAGAGGCAGGTTCGCTTGTGCGAGAGGCAGCCACCTGGCGGATTTTTTGGGTACTGACAAATCTGCAGATATGATCGGATGAGATTACGGGTGAATAGGTATTTAATAACAACGAATAGAACTTTTCTTCAACGTCTGTTTCTCGATGGCAGGGAATTCAAATAAATAAATATAGTGGAAGTAAATATCGCCCAAAATTAGATGGAAAGAAAATTTTCTTTAAAGTAACTAAAAAATCATCAAATAACCGATTATAGTACCTACGACTAGATCTTTTTTCTGGGTGCAAAGATTTCTCTCTCGTTCGACAGATAGGAAAGGAGGAAAAGGTTTGCAAGAAGGTGGAAAAAAGTTCAGTGTCGAGGGAGAGAAAGTACGAATGGAAGTTTCCAGGGCTGAGGATTCGCTGAGATATTAGCAAACGCGTTGAACCATTTTGTTGCTGGGTTTTTCGTTGACGAACCATATATCCTGCAACGGAACGAAATGAAGAGACGCGGACAGGAAAAAGGGTCGGGAGGAGGCGAATGAGCAGAGAAAAGTCGAGAGAGGAGCTAAAATAGAGAAGAAGAGACCTTGGAGTGGAAACAGACCTTTATTAATATTTATGATCTTTCGCGGCTTCCTACTGTTATATTTGCAATGGTAATATATCCATCTCTCTCTCTCGGTCTTTACGCAGATGGAAAATAAGCTTGCTCCAGTGTGTTTCACATGCATGTGTATATTTATATGCTAGGGTGGCCCTTAATACGGATGAAATTTCTTTCCAGGCACCGTCCAAAATTGTTACAAATAAATTAATACAAATCTACGTGAAGTTCCAACAGTATTTTTCAAGAGGAAAGCGTGACTGTAGAGACTTTTTTGCTTGAAATGAAATTTCATAATTGGGGGAATAATAATTTTTTTTTAATTTTTGCAGCTGTTTTGTTTTATACAAAATATGGAGAAAAATAATGGGACTTTTTGATTATCTATTGGTAAATAGTATGACTTTTCAGCTTTCTAATATCTCCAATCACGGATCTTGGCAAAATAGCCTCCGGAAAATTGGCCCCGGAAAATTAGTCCCGGAAAATTGGCCTCTATTATCGGTTAAAACGTCTATTAAACTTTTCCATTCGAAGAAAAACAACTTTTTTACATTCTGGAGTTGTGGATGTGAAACTCGGTCCACTTTTCCGGAGGCCAATTTTCCGGAGCTACTTTTCCTGTTACCCTCCAATCACATCCAAATCAATTTTTAAATTTATAATTGACTTAAAATATGAGTATATTTAATTATTATACTTAAGTTGCATAAAAATGTGTTGGGAGTTTATTCATTAATTTTTATTTTAAAAACCATGATGAAAGAAATACACTTCATGATTATATTTTAGTGATGATAATATCATTAAACGTTTTCCACAACTGTTTTTCTTTTGTCGCATTAAGATTACCCCCGTATTTGCTTACACCCAGAAAAAACATTCATTTTATTTAAATAAAGTTTCCCAATTTATTTGAATATACATCTTAATAAATAGTCTTTGAACTTGATATTCAAATAAATTTTTTTTTTTTTAAATTTATTAAAACGAAATAAGTCATTTCTCTCGGTGAACATACTTTGTGTGATCTTTACTTTTTTCTCACAATTCTATTACTTGTTTCTATTCAATAAAGTGCACTCTTATTGGTACAACAATATTTTTCCAATTTTTATCCAGATTTACTATTAATTTGAAATATAACGTTTCCAATTGCGATGGAAAACAAATTTTACATTACTATTATTATTATTATTGTTGTTGTTGTTGTTGTTGTTGTTGCTGTTGTTGTTGTTGTTGTTGTTGTTGTTTTTTGTTATTTATCATTTTATGTAAAAAAATATTTGAAAAAACAAAAAATATTAAATTTTACATATGAGGCATT
This sequence comes from Alloplasta piceator, assembly GCA_946863875.1. NCBI lineage: Eukaryota > Metazoa > Arthropoda > Insecta > Hymenoptera > Ichneumonidae > Alloplasta > Alloplasta piceator. The sequence goes on along the minus strand of OX333075.1, from coordinate 47,195,599 downwards.
CCACGTCAAGTCAGCCACCCCATTTTTTGAAATCGCCAAAAATCGCATACAAATTTTTAGAAAGCAGTTCTAACTATCAAGGAAATTTTTGTTTTTTTTCAGATTTTTAAATTACATTTTTTAGCTGGAAAAAAATACAAAAAATTTGTTTGTCCCAGTTTGCAACTCAAAAATTATCCATCGTACGAAAAAAAAAGTATAACATAAATTTTAGGATTTTCAACGTGCTTTTCACTGAAATTTTTTACAAACTCCGCCGAAAGCTCTATATGCCATTTTCGGAGCAAATAATGTTTTGATCTTTTTTTTCTCAGAATTGACATCTTCGATTCGTCTGTAGTTCAAACAGTTTTTTACTTGATATATTTACAGACTATAAAAAAATTGGCGTAGAGGAGAATTCATTATTTCAAATGCATTTTTATTGATACAATCTATCATTATAGAGTGCTTTAACGAAATAGTGTAGATATTGATATTCTATCATTATTGATCGTAGACAGGGAAAAATAATAAAATAATCTCGTTTTAATACTGCGAAGATGATTCCAGGAACAAAGCAGTATCATTGCTTCATTCCCAAAAATCATGCCCAAATCGAACTAAAAAAGTACTCATTGGCCGTAGAAACGTCGGTGTATCCAAAGAGGGTAAATTAATTCTTTTTTGCAATCGAGAGACGTGAGTAGCCTTTGACTCTAATTTGAATAGACTTTATCGGTGTGCATGGGTCAATTGATAAAGTTTATTAAAATGTACAAAAAGACATTTAAAAAAGTAAAAATGAAAAAAGTTTAAAAACTTGAAAAGTACAAAAAATAAACCAAAATACGTGCTTTAGAAAATATCTATAGATAGTCTCAAGCCTGTTAATGCACAGAGAAATTTGTGTATTCATTTGGGATGAAAAACGCATCGGAAGGAATGAATTCTCCACTGAGCCAATTTTTTTATAGTCTGTAAATATATCAAGTAAAAGCCTGTTTGAACTACAGACAAATCGAAGATGTCAATTCTGAGAAAAAAAATATCAAAACATTATTTGCTCCGAAAATGGCATATAGAGTTTTCGTAGGAGTTCGCAAAAAATTTCAGTAAAAAGTACGTTGAAAATCCTAAATTTCATGTTATACTTTTTTTTTCGTGAGATGAATAATTTTCGAGTTACGAAATGGAACAAGAAAATTTTTTGTATTTTTTTCCGGTTAAAATATGTAATATAAAAATCTGAAAAAAATCACGAATTTTCTTGACGGTTGGAACTACTTTATAAAAATTTGTGTGCGATTTTTGGTCATTTCAAAAAATGGGGTGGCCGACTTGACGTGGAATGCCTCATATATTATGATCAGATTTTTTTTTCTAATAAATCATTTTAGCGAGTGACCTGGATAACATTTGATTTTACTGATATTGGGGACCACCCTTCTATATTTATTTACTTTCGTCTACTTTTGTAATCCACTACGCGAATTTAGCGTGCAGTCGCAAAGATAGAGGTGACGAGATATATGAGAGGGAAAAATTGCGAGAAAGAAAGAGTAGGATAAAAAATATTTTTCTTTGTTTCATACCACTTCCTCCATTTGTGCTGATGAATATTTTTTCATATCTCGTTGTGCTCGCATATTATAATAAAAAAACATCAGCCTACACACACACATATGGAATATGTACATTAAATTCCGTTGGAAATTCACGCGTCGTTGAAATTAATAAAGCGCGGAGTAAATGAAAGTCCCTTTTCCTGCGGCATAGCAATGTGGTTTTTTTTCAAACCTTTGATGCATTGTGATGCCCTCGCTTTTCTTTTCTTCTCTTTACGTATGCAAGGGCCGGCAATTTTCGTTTATTCATTCTTCTTTGTAATGATATTCATTAACAACTTTGTTTAATTATGACTCGTTAATTATTAGTGACGATATTAATTAAATATTAAATATTAAATATTAAATATTAAATATTAAATATTAAATATTAAATATTAAATATTAAATATTAAATATTAAATATTAAATATTAAATATTAATTAATATTTCCATAATAAATAATATTAATTGAGATTTTATTGATTATTGATATTCAAGTGTTTGGATTACACATTTATGATCATCGCAGAGGGAGAGGAAAAAAAAGTGACGTGTGGGACCTGCCCGTGGTAATAACCCACTTTCGTTATTTCGATGTTGAATTTCACTTGTTACGCATAAAATGCGAAAAGAGAATCCACCTGAGCGAATCACAATTTCCTAACGTTCCCATTGACTATAGCGAAAATGTTCTCTTCCGGGCCAAAATAGAATTTTTTGGTCTGCTTCATAACGAATTTGAATAAAACTTTCTCTCTCGATCGTCGTTTCTATATATGAGGTATTCCAGCCCAAGTGTGTAAACCCGTGACCCTGACCCTCTCGAATTTATTTGATTTTTTTTCATATCATCGCATTGAGTCTAAAATATACCCTCATAATTTTTTTAGATTTTTCCAAACATCCCCTATTTGAAAAAAAAAAATTTGAAAAAAAACGCAATTTTTTTTTTATCTAAAAAAATTCTGAAAAAACCGTGATAATATATAAAAATTTTCAAGCTATTACCCATAGTGTGCAGATTTTTTTTTCTGTGTTTTTCGTATTGTATTTCAAAAAATAAAAAATTTTTTTAAAAACGCCATTTTTTTTAAATCTGATAAAATTCTGAATAAACCGTGATAATATATAGAAAATTTCAAGCTAGCACCCGTAGTGGGCAGATTTTTTTTCTGTGTTTTACAAGCTGTTAACGTTCTCAAAATTCAAAAAATTTCTCAAATAGCTCACCTTGAGATTTTTTCGGAATTTTGAGAACGTTAATATAGCTTGTAAAACACAGAAAAAAAATCTGCCCACTTCGAGTGATAGCTTGAAAATTTTCATATATTATCACATTTTTTTCAGAATTTTTTTAGATTTTTATAAAATGGCGTTTTTTTTCAAACAAATTTTTTTTTAAATAAGGGATGTTTGGAAAACTCTAAAAAAATTACTAGGGTGTATTTTAGACTCAATGCGATCATATGAAAAAAAAACTAAATAAATCCGAGAGGGTCAGGGTCACGGGTTTACAGTCTTGGGCTGGAATGCCTCATATAGATTAGGGTGGCAATATTTTGATCTTCGATTTTTTATCAGGAGTTTCGCTTCTGAAATAAATTTTTTCTCTCGAAAATATAATCTGAAACAACAGAAAATATTCAGGGTTGCAGGAATGACACTTATTGGCAGAACTAAATATTAAGGGGTATACTCAGTCAGGATTTTCAAAAAATCGATTTTTTTTCTTTGTAACGACCTTGTAAATATCGCGTTACAGCTGCCATAAGGGCGTATGCCAGCCAAAGGTAGGGCTGGAAAGCCATAAGGGCGTATCGAATTTTTTTTTCTTCAGGAATCGACGTAATTATGACCGAAAAGTATAGAACCTATGGAAAAAAAAATTTCCCAATTTTTTTAAATTTTTTATACGCCCTTATGGCTTTCCGAGTGGGTCTCGAAAGCCATAAGGGCGTATCGATTTTTTTTTTCAGGAATCGACGTAATTATGACCGAAAAGTATAGAACCGATGAAAAAAAAAAATTGGGAAAATTTTTTTTTCATCGGTTCTATACTTTTCGGTCATAATTACGACGACTTGAAATTTCGCTATTTTCAGGTTTTTGAAAATAGGCCCAAAATTGAGCAAAACAGTTTTTTATCGAAATTAATGAAAATTTTGATTTTTTGAAAAAACTATTGATATATTCGTGTTTAGGGGGCAAAAATACATCGATATGAGGCCCGAAAAACAAAAATAATTTTTTTTTTTTTTTTGCATTTTGGCCAAAATTCAATCGGTTCACTAAAATGGCTGCAATTTATTTTCTAGATAGAATTGCGGCTTGAGCATGAGCTCATTCTCTTCGTAATCGTTCACGCTTCAAAATCCCGTTTGGTTCATCCCATTACGATCATTTTTCGATTTTTTGCAGATTTTTAAAGTTCAACAATAGATTTTTGTAAATTTTTTAAGGTATACCCCTTTCCATTTTTTTCGGCGATTTTCAAACTGCTCTCATTTCTACAAAAAATTAGTTATCGGGATGAACTTAACGGCATTCTCTAAGTTTGGTCACAAGCTTTGCGTACGAAAAACAAATTTTGAAATCGGTTGAACCAAAGTGAAGTTATGAGCACTTGAAATTTCGCTATTTTCAGGTTTTTGAAAATAGGCCCAAAATTGAGCAAAACAGTTTTTTATCGAAATTCATGAAAATTTTGATTTTTTGAAAAAACTATTGATAGATTCGTGTTTAGGGGGCAAAAATACATCGATATGAGGCCCGAAAAACAAAAATAATTTTTTTTTTTTTTGCGTTTTGGCCAAAATTCAATCGGTTCACTACAATGGCTGCAATTTATTTTCTAGATAGAATTGCGGCTTGAGCATGAGCTCATTCTCTTCGTAATCGTTCACGCTTCAAAATCCCGTTTGGTTCATCCCATTACGATCGTTTTTCGATTTTTGGCAGATTTTTAAAGTTCAACAATAGATTTTTGTAAATTTTTTAAGGTATACCCCTTTCCATTTTTTTCGGCGATTTTCAAACTGCTCTCATTTCTACAAAAAATTAGTTATCGAGATGAACTTAACGGCATTCTCTAAGTTTGGTCACAAGCCTTGCGTATGAAAAACAAATTTTGAAATCGGTTGAACCAAAGTGAAGTTATGAGCACTTGAAATTTCGCTATTTTCAGGTTTTTGAAAATAGGCCCAAAATTGAGCAAAACAGTTTTTTATCGAAATTCATGAAAATTTTGATTTTTTGAAAAAACTATTGATAGATTCGTGTTTAGGGGGCAAAAATACATCGATATGAGGCCCGAAAAACAAAAATATTTTCTAGATAGAATTGCGGCTCTTCGTAATCGTTCACGCTTCAAAATCCCGTTTGGGAAATTGGGAAAATTTTTTTTTCATCGGTTCTATACTTTTCGGTCATAATTACGTCGATTGCTGAAAAAAAAAATTCGATACGCCCTTATGGCTTTCGACACCCACTCGGGAAGCCATAAGGGCGTATAAAAAAAAAGAAAAAAATCGGAAATTTTTTTTTTCATCGGCTCTATACTTTTTAGTCATAATTACGTCGATTCCTGAAAAAAAAAAAATTCGATACGCCCTTATGGCTCCTGGATGCCATAAGGGCGTAAAAGAGGTGATACGCCCTTATGGCAGCTGTAACGCGATATATTTTTTAGTCATTAATCGAAGGTTTTTTTTACCGATAAATATTTTCCATTTTATAAACAGTTTGAGGCAAAAATTTTCATCAGAAACGATTTTTCTTTTAGAAGTCCCCATTTTGTTAAAAATAAATATTTTGCTTATTCCTTTGATTAAATACTGGATTTTACCTCATATTAACGAAATATTTTGTATTTTTTTATTTCAGATGATCCAGTCCAGAGTCATCGTGCTCACCGCAAGATGCCTTTTTATAGCACTTCCCGGAGATCGGCTCCAGTGGCTTCAAGAATTATTATTTTTTAAAAAGAAAAATTTCAAAATTAAATTAAAAGTTACAAATATAGGCATATAAATTTTTACGTTAATAAATTAAAATGTCGTTCCAGAAATAAAATCTTGACAAATGGCTTTTTTTCGATTAATCAATCAATCAATAAAGAGCTATTAAATATTATTGAATATGAAATATTAAGTATGCTATTAAATAAAGAGCTTTGAGGGTTGAAAAATCAGAAAATTTGACAGTCATTTTGAGAAATGCTTAAAATTAAAAAAAAATCAATATAATTACAAAAAAATAATAATATACAATATAAATAAAATAAAAATCAATATCATTATTAAAAAAAATTGATTCATCATTTTGTCAATTAGATTGGAAATAAAAATAAAAATGTAAAAATACTCTAAAGGACATACATAAATATTTTAGGACATACATAATATCACGAATTCTTTCAAATATAATCATGATTTAAAATAGTGTAAATTATAAATTAACTCATTTTTCTTATTTCCCCATTTTTTTTCTCCATCGTTTGCCAAGCCTCATTTATGAAGAGTTCTAGAAGCTTCTCTATGATGAGTAGTTCAATTATGAATTTCTCAAAAAGGAAACTCAACAATAGATTTAAGGAACCGCGAAGGCTACAATTAAATTTCTAATTTGCTCAATATTTTCATCACTTTTCAAACCGTTCAAAATTTTATAAACTCCGAATCCCAAAAGTGGTTCCTCCAAAATTCAACAGCGACTGTTCTAACTATTTGTCTTATTTCTGCAAAAAAAAATTAGCTCCACAGCTGCGACATATATTAAAAAATTGCAGCATTTACAAGCACTTTTTTCAATTTTTTTTTCAAAACTGAACCGCTCAACCGATTTTTTAAAAATTTAATCCCAACTCTTCTTGCCATCAAGTGTATATGCACAAAAAGTTTAAGCTTGATAACTGCAAAATTATAAATTTTAGGGCAGCAGGAAAATTTTTGAAAAAAATCAGCAGTCTCGCCAAATCGACAATTGTTCTGCAATTGGACGAAATTTGCACTCAGGGGAGGGGATACGTCCACTTCAATTTTTTTGTTCAATAATTGTGATTCATGTATACTTTTAGGACAATTTAAAAATACCGGTATAATCTAAAATAAAAATTGAAAACCAATCTTCTTTGATGAGGAATAAAAATATGTATCTCAACATCTGTCAAAGTATGCTGGAAAATTTCAGACCGTGAGTTCAAGATTCATGACTGATTGTTTCGAAGAATTAATTATAGACATGCTCGTCGTTAATCGGCACTAAATCACTCAAAAAATTCCCTCTCATTTCACCATTGACGACGAAAAACGTCACTAATTGATACCCAAAAATTACAACCCATCGTACAGTGGTAAATCGTTAATTACTTTTCTTTGCCCAGCACTTTTTAGCATCATACATATTCAAGTAATTATAACGACGAGTATGAAAATTTGAATATTTGAAAAAAAAAGTGAATTAAACAGAGAATAAAACTGGCGTACGGATATCGTTAGTCCATTTTTTTTTTTTTAGAAGCTCTGTGAAAACAAACTAACGAGTATTCACGGGAACGAAAAAGCGCAAACGTTGCAGAAGCGATGCCCGGGGATAGTGCAGAGCCCTGCAGAATTTTTGTAATCCAGACGAGCGTACGCGCCAAATTAATTCGTTCCTCGTTCCGTTCCTCTCTCGCTATCTCGTTTTTTTTTCTCTCCCCATTCGCATTCTCGTTTGCGGCGAAAGAAGTTAAAGAAAGAAGTGCCAAGAAAAACGAACGCGCCTAACACAACAGGTCTTTTAGGAACCACCATATCTCACGGTTGGTTAAAATATTTTTCTCTTTTTCTCGACCTGAAACGCGGTAACTGCTATTTTCTTGCTCCAGCGAAGATTCTATTGACCTCTCGTTATTTCGAGTATCCCATTTTATCAATCTAATCGTTTTTTTCTTGAAAATCATGGATCATCTCGTAGGAAAAAAAAATATCCTATGTATAGAGGGAAAAAACGTCACGAATATGAGTCATTCCATGTCAAATCGACCAATAGTTGGAATCGACCCCTTTCAATTTTGGTGAAATTTCGTCAGAAGTTTTTTTTTTGTAATTAAACGAAGCTCTACCAAAGGAAATTTTTTTTTCTTCTCGAAAGTTATGCGAAATTCAAATTTTCACGATTTTTTTCAATTTTTCAAGTTTATTTTTTAAATATCTCGAAAACTATTATAGTTGTGAAAAAATCGTTCTGGGTTTGGCTTAAACGGTATACTTGGGGCTACGAAAAAAAAATATTCCGAACAAAAAATTTGAAAAATGATGAATTTAGGGAATTTAGAATTTTGAAAAATCGTGAATATCCACGATCAACATTAAATTTTTTGTTCAATTTTTTAAAAATAATACCTTGCACTGATCTTAAAAGATTCTGAAATTTTCAGAATTGCGTTTTTTGTTTTTACAAAAATATGAATTTTCCTATTTTGGTGAAATTTTTTGTTTACCTCTAAGTTAAATAAAATTCAGCGATCATGTAATTTTTACGGCTAAAAATTACAAAATTACAAGATTGCTTAATCTTACTTAACTTAGAAGTAAACAAAATTTTTTTACCTCTACTTCTTGAATTGTTGAAGAAAAAATTCTAAAAATGTCAGGATCTTTTCAGATCAGTACAAGATATTATATCAAAAAAATTGAATCAAAAATTTAATGTTGATCGTGGATTTTCATGATTTTTGAAAATTGAAAATTCTCCAAATTCATCATTAAAATAAAAAAAAATCGGAATCTTTTTTTTTTTCTTAACCCCAAATATACTCTTAAGTCGAACCCAGAACGATTTTTTCATAACTATAATAGTTTTCGAGATATTAAAAAAAAAATTTGAAAGATTTTAAAAATAGTGAAATGTTGAATTTTCGAAAGAAAAAAAAATGATTTTTTCCCTTTGGTAAAACTTTGTTTCATAATAAAAGAAAACGTTTGACCAAGTTTCATCGAAATTGAAAGCGGTCGATTCCAACTATTAATCGATTTGACATGGAAGGACCCATATGATGAATCAATATTTAATAATACATTACATAATATATATTTGATATAATAATTAAGATAAATATTAATATAATAACTATAATATTAAACATATGAAATAATATGATTATAATAATACAATGAATAATATTGAATTTATTGAAAATTTTGGAAATTATCGTGTTCACATCTCTACCACTTATTACTTTACTGACGGACATCTCTACCGGATGATAATTCAATTAAATACTTGGAGAAAACAGTCATGGGAGACAAAGCTATGGGGAAAACTCTACCGAAAAAAACTCACGCTTGGGGTAACTGTTAACGGTATCATAAAATTCTTAGACTCAGTCGGTAAGTTACCTTGATTGATATTGAAATACTTGTCGTAAATATAATTTGCTAATACCAATATAACAACGATATTTATATAAACTTTATTTTACAGAACAACAATCATTTTTGTAACATATATTTTTCGATTGGCTTGAAAAAAAGTTCTTGAGTAAACATCGTACATGAACATATTTCCTCAATTGAAGAACGAGGATGAATATATTACGGTGCAATGTTTTTTCCGGGTACAGTTGTCTCAAGGTGCTTGCTTTCTGATAGGATTTTTCAAAAATACATTTAGCAGAATTATTATTTCATAAAGTTTCAAATGGTAAAGATGTGAGTTAGTAGAGTTACAATCGGTAGAGATGTTAATGCACCGAATCTTCACACCTGATTGAGGGGTTATTTTTTTAATGGAAATCTGTCTTTTTGAGTTCCGGAATTAAACTTATTCCGAAAAACTTGATTGATCTTTCCCGAATCTTTCAATGTAAATGTAAAACTGTTTGTTATATTGATTTCAGACCTCGAAAATGCAGGTTTCCATACAAAAAAAAAGTTGACCTTGAGATAATCTGGAAGGTCAAGGTCACTACTAAATGCACCTTGTTAAAATAAATAACTTTGGTCGTTACGAAAGAATTTAAAAAAATTTTATTCCCAGAGGTCACCTTAAGTTTAATTGACTTTAAAGGACCTTCAAGGTCAAAATGTACCTATGATCTAAGTACATATTTGAACGTGAAATTATCAGCTCTATCGATTGCCGATATCCTGAAAGGGGGTTTCCATTTGAAAAACAGGTGACCTTGAAATAACGTTGAAGGTTATCGTCAAGGTCAAATTAAGGTCACCTAGTCAAAAGTTACTACAAGAATGACCTCGAACTTTTTCAAAAATATCTAATAGCTGAATGATTCAAAAAATTATATCCCGATGATTTTTCGGGATAAAC
>OX333075.1:47006996-47185499 GCA_946863875.1 Alloplasta piceator | reverse complement strand
CTTTGCTTCCCTCAAACCCTCATCCTACTCCTTTTTACCGCTCATTTCTTATTCCTACGCTTATTCCTGCAGCTTTGTGAGCCACGATTCTCCGCTGAGGGTCAAGGAAAAACTGGCGAACTGCGAAGCCAGCCAGCAACTAGCCATCTCTCTTGTTTGCCGAGTCTTTTTCATCTCTGAGAGTCAAAAAAGTTGGCCACAATAAGATAGATGTGACAACGGTCGAAGGATACTCTATGGAATATGGAAGTTCAGTTGCAAACCTAATAACTCTTGTGTCCTTCTGCTCTCGATTATCCATGACCACTTTAATTACAGGTTGTTTCAACGTATCGTTCTTGAAAAAAAAACTTTTTGCCTATCGGTTCCAGCCTAAAATTGTATCAGATTGAAATTCCCGTACTTCGTGATACAATAAAAATCTGAAAAAATTTAGCAACATTTGGCATGCTATAAACAATTATCAATAATAATATAGCCCAATTTATAAATTGTTATTAATTAATTGTTTAAGTTATTAATTAATTGTTCAAGTTATTAATAAATTGTTTAAACACATAATTATTCAACCATTTTTTGGTAAGTTCTTTTCTTTTAAATTGAATGCGTTAATTTTTCTGAACGCATCTGAATTTTTTCAGAATTTTCTCTCTATTTTGAAATTTCCGTTTTGAAGTTTTTAGAATCGCTGTATTTATGTATTTTTTGGCCTAGTGTCTTTGAAACTTTTTATAACTGACGATAAATCGGTATGTAAAAACATATACAAAATTGGCAGTTTTTTGTTTGTATTTCAGAAAATTTTGATAATATTTCAAAATAGAGAGAAAATTCTCAAAAAATTCATATGTGTTCAGAAAAATTAACGCATTTGATTTGTTTAAGAAAAAAAAAGAACTTATTGAAAAATTGTCGAGAACTTATTTCTTGTAACAATTTGTTAATAACTTTTGGGCAATATTATTATTGATGATTGTTCTTTATGGCATGCCAAATGTTGCTGAATTTAATCGTTTGTTTGGAAATGAAAAATGTTTTAAGAAAATTTCAGTCAATTTCTTTTTATTTTAGACATTTTTTTTCATCTTTTAGGAGTGTAAGTGATTATGAAATGCAAAATTCTTGACAGATCATGTTTGAAAAATCGAAACACATTTTTGTCGGATTTGACCAATTTTCGAAATCCCCGGAAAAACTGATATTTCGAAACCTTATAACTGTGGTCCCTTTTATCGAATTGGAGATTTTTTTTTAAATCTTTCGACTTTGAATATGCCTTAATATTTGTCATTCTATCAATGTTAAAAAATCAACTGAAATTAAAATTACAATAACTACTGAAATTAAAATAATTATTATAAATAATCAACATAAAACAAATACAAATTTGTTTAATATATTATTTGTAATATTTTTATATAAATAAATTTTTCATTTAACGCACTATTCTTCCAAAATAATTAAAATTATTATTAATAAATTATTAATGATATGTGGTGGAAACGCTTCCTGACATTTGAAACTCCAATCCTGTACCTACATTTTTAACGATTTTGAGGTAGTAATTTATTGGGAGCTTTATCCAACAGTCTCATCAACTTTTCATTAGAGGATTAAATTACTTTTTTTCGTAACTTTGCGGATAGTACAAAAATAATACTATGTAATATGAATATTTAATAATCTAGTGTTAATATTAATATTTAATAATCTATAGTATTATTATTAATATTTAATAATCTAGTAATAATAATATTAATATTTAATATTTAATATTCTGACAAGCATCCTCTGCGTATGAAAAAATCGTAAAATGATTTCCCAACGGAGATTCATTTCACGTTTAATGTTTTGAAATGGGATTAGAGCCGTAAACCTTTATTTCCGTGCCAATAGTAATTTGTGTCGCAAAAAAAACGAAACCAGACTTTATTGCGGTCCTCGTTTCGGGCAAACAAATATTTCGCAGTTTTTTTTTCTCCAACATGACAAATAAAAGTATCGACCTGTATAAAGCGCACTGCACATTCGTTCGTTGACTTTCACAAACGCGCGAAAGTCCATGATAACGTTTTCGTGAAAAATTGCGCCTGTTGGTAGAGGACCATCATTTCACCGCTGAACGCCTGGTTGCATCGGTATAGGGGCTAATTCTCATTCGAGATAGCCAATTACGAGATGCTTTTCAAAGTCCCGTACAGTATTAATAAAAAATTCCAAATTCCATTAACTCCATTTCAGGGTTGCGAAATTTTTAATGAAAAAGTAATGTCTTAATCATTACTTTTTTAATGGCAAATGGAAATCATTTTCATTAACCATTAAATGTTAATGGTTAATGTAATTTATATCCATAAACCATTAAATGTTAATGGTCAATGGAAAATATTTGCATTGACCATTGAATGTTAATGGTTAATGTAAATTATTTCCATTTACCATTAAATGTTAATGGTTAAGGTAAATTATTTCCATTAACCATTAAATGTTAATGGTTAATGTGAATTATTTCCATTAACCATTAAATGTTAATGGTTAATGTAAATTATTTCCATTAACCATTAAATGTTAATGGTTAATGTAAATTATTTCCATTAACCATTAAATGTTAATGGTTAATGTAAATTATTTCCATTAACCATTAAATGTTAATGTTTAATGTAAATTATTTCCATTGGCCATTAAATGTTAATGGTTAATGTAAATTATGTCCATTAACCATTAAATGTTAATGGTTAATGTAATTTATTTTCATTAATCATTAAATGTTAATGGTTAATGTAATTCATGTCTATTAACCATTAAATGTTAACGGTTAATGTGAATTATTTCCATGAACCATTAAATGTTAATGGTTAATGTAAATTATTTCCATTAACCATTAAATGTTAATGGTTGATGTAAATTATTTCCATTAACCATTAAATGTTAATGGTTCATGTAAATTATTTCCATTAACCATCAAATGTTAACGGTTAATGTGAATTATTTCCATGAACCATTAAATGTTAATGGTTAATGTAAATTATTTCCATTAACCATTAAATGTTAATGGTTCATGTAAATTATTTCCATTAACCATTAAATGTTAATGGTTCATGTAAATTATTTCCATTAACCATTAAATGTTAACGGTTAATGTGAATTATTTCCATGAACCATTAAATGTTAATGGTTAATGTAAATTATTTCCATTAACCATTAAATGTTAATGGTTCATGTAAATTATTTCCATTAACCATTAAATGTTAATGGTTAATGTAAATTATTTCCATCAACCATTAAATGTTAATGGTTCATGTAAATTATTTCCATGAACCATTAAATGTTGATAGTTAATGGTTAATGTAATTTATGTCCATTAACTATTAAATGTTAACGGTTAATGTGAATTATTTCCATGAACCATTAAATGTTAATGGTTAATGTAAATTATTAACATTAACCATTAAATGTTAATGGTTAATGTAAATTATTTCCATTAACATTCTCATTAGCCATTAAAAAAAGTAATGATTAATGCATCACTTTTTTATAAAAAATTTTGCAACCCTGCAATAAGGGTGATGTAATCAAAATCGATATTTTTTCTCTGATTGGGTTTGATAGCTGTTAGTACTTGTCAAAAAAGTAACTCTCAGAAAATTGCAGCTTTGAAGCAAAATTTCTAGAGGTCGCTCAAGTGACTCAATATAATTTTCGATTTTAACCAACGATCATGATATAGAAATTACGATTTTTCCGTGTCGTAACAAAAAATATAAGTGTTTAATGAAGCAGTGATTCACTCAAAATTGAAGTCCCTAAAACAAAAATGAATGGGCTTGCAAGCCACTTAGATTTTCATTATCATTTTTTTTTCAAGGATCCAAATTTTGGGTGAATTATTGCTTCATTAAATACTTATATTTTTTGGTGAAACAAAAAAAAATTGAACTTTCTATATCATGATCGTTAGTAAAAATCGAAAAAAAAATATCAAGTCATTTGAGCGACCTCTAAAAATTTTTTTTTAAAGCTCAAATCAAAAGTTATAATGCATTATTTTCAACCCTGCTCCATTTGTAATATCACATTTATGTATTCTCATTGCGAACACGAAAATTGAGCTCGGATTCACGGAAACGCAAAAATTCGTTTAATGCCCAAAAAAGCTCGTTAACGCTTTGGCAACGTGATTCCTTCCATAATCGCTTCATCGTCCGTAAATCCTTCATCGGGAAATGTTTCAATCGGTCTAATTTGAGGCAAATTTCGAACAACCAAATTTCGTAATTATCGGATCACCGTTTGCTCCCTCATTTTGTTTAATTTATCATTTACGCTTCGAATGAAACGATTTATTTTCAACGAATGAACGAATAAAACGATTTATTTTCAATCCCATTTTTTTTTCGTTTTTTTTCGGCAAGAGAATTTATCATTCATTTAAAATTTATCTGTGAATGATCGGGGAAAAAAAACGATCAAAGTCTCGGGGTTGAAAAGTTCCCCTTGCTCGAAGGACCTCTCACATGGAAAACAGACCTCAAAGGACCTCGTGGAACGTTTTGATGAAAAAAAAAAATTAAACGCAATGAAAAAATAGAATAATCAACTTATCAAGTTTGTCCGATTTATCATGTCAAAAAATTTTGCCTGCATTCGAGAATCCATGGAAAATCGTGAAAAATGAATGAATATTTATGAGGTAGAAATTCAAGGATATATAAATATACATATATATATATACATATATCCTAGATAATCCCTCGATTCCCTGGTCTTCTCGTCTTTCGCATTTCTTTTTTTCCTTTTTTTTTCGTATTGCCAGTCAAGTTCAGCGATGTAGACTCGGCAGTAAAATATTATTCCGGGGTATTATATAACGAGGGGCATAAAAATTCTCTGACCCTGTCTGTGCCAGAGACACGAGCTCAAATGATGAATAAATACAACAAGAAAAAACTGGGCTTTCGATTTACAAAAAAATCAAAACGAATCAACGTCCATATCGGGACGATATTTGCAGAGAAATTTCTACTTGTCTATGTATACTTATATATATGGGGCGTTCCATCCTAAATCGGACATTTTGAAACTTTTTTTTTCCCACAAATTTTGCATATTTTTCAGTACCCATCAAAAGACCCTTCCTGTTAAATTTTGAGATTTTCTTGATTACCCGTTCACAAGATATTAAATTTTTTAAAAACCGCTCTTTATCGGTTTTTTTTGTCCTAACTTCTTTAATAATGGTTCAAATTAAGTGTTTTTTTTTAAACAAAATTTTTGTTTTTTGATGGCCTTTTCAGAAAAAAATACAAACAAAAATATTCGACGGGTTTTTGAATAAGTTTTTTGAGTTTTAAACTTTGAATCGTGTTTTTAAAAGTGATCGCATATTTTTATTTTTTTTTATTTCAAACTTCTATCTATTCAACAACTTTTAAGACCAGTCCTGTCATAGGTCCTCCATAATTACTATTTTTTTCGATTTTTGAAAATTAAAAACAATTTTTTTTTCTATTAATCATTATGAATATCAATTTTTGTTACTGTTTACAGTGTATACTCTTTTTTTTTCATTATTTAGAATTTATTTGGACACTTTTTTGTTGTTAACAGGTTCTTAAAATTAATAATTTATCGATGTCTGTTTATGAACAATAATAACAGCAGTTTTTTTTTTAACGTATTCTTTAAAAATCTTACATACACGATTATCTCCTGAATTAGAATACTCCTCTGCCAATACGTTTCCGTTGCTCATTGGAATAATTGAATGAAATGTTTGTGTCCCTGTGATTGACTTAGCAGTATTGTGTCGCAAATAAAATCTTTCTTTTGCATCTAAATAGTGTTTCTAAGCTGAACATTTGACAGCAATATTCAGTAGATTATTTGGGTTCAATGCCCAGTCATACATTTTTTTAATTTTTAAGCTGTTGCTCATCGATTAATTATTAATTATTAATTTTAGAACCCTGTTGACAATAAAATAAAGTGTCTGGCATCGATCCCTGAAAGACCACTAAACTGATTAAAAAAATTGTTTCTTCAAATTTTTGTAATCGCAATGGCTAAAGTTGTGCGTTGCTCGATTTTCAAAATTTTGAAAATTCCTTTTTTTAAAACCTTTTAAAAATGACAAAACGATAAACAAAAATAAAAAAATTCAAATCAGCGTCATTTCGTGAAAATAATTATTTTCAAAAAAAAAGCTACGCTCAACGATAGTCGATGTTATGTAGATAAAAAAAAATGTTTGGTTTTTGATTTCAGATGATTTTTCATTGCTGTATCGCTGCCACCAGAAGGAGTCATTTTTTTTATTACATCTTTACGTTCACGGCAATAACTTTGTCAATTTTTAATATTTTTCAATAAAAATTTGTATGAATATAGTTGAATATATACTCAATAAATTGCTTTCCGTATGATCCTCAAATAATCATCCCTACTTACAAGAAAAAATTCCCGAAAATTCCATTTTTGGAGTCATTTTTTTATTACGTTCATGGTAATAACTGTGTCAATTTTTAATATTTTTCAATAAAAATTTGTACGAATATAGTTGAATATATACTCAATAAATTGCTTTTCGTCTGATCCTCAAATAACCACCCCTACTTACAAAAAAAATTCCCGAAAATTCCATTTTCGGAGTCATTTTTTTATTACGTCATTACGTTCATGGTAATAACTTTGTCAATTTTTAATATTTTTCAATAAAACATTGTATGAATATAGTTGAATATATACTCAATAAATTGCTTTTTGTATGATCCTCAAATAATCATCCCTACTTACAAGAAAAAATTCCCGAAAATTCCATTTTTGGAGTCATTTTTTTATTACGTTCTTGGTAATAACTGTGTCAATTTTTAATATTTTTCAATAAAAATTTGTACGAATATAGTTGAATATATACTCAATTAATTGCTTTTCGTCTGATCCTCAAATAACCACCCCTACTTACAAAAAAAATTCCCGAAAATTCCATTTTCGGAGTCATTTTTTTATTACGTCATTACGTTCATGGTAATAACTTTGTCAATTTTTAATATTTTTCAATAAAACATTGTATGAATATAGTTGAATATATACTCAATAAATTGCTTTTTGTATGATCCTCAAATAATCATCCCTACTTACAAGAAAAAATTCCCGAAAATTCCATTTTTGGAGTCATTTTTTTATTACGTTCATGGTAATAACTGTGTAAATTTTTAATATTTTTCAATAAAAATTTGTACGAATATAGTTGAATATATACTCGATAAATTGCTTTTCGTCTGATCCTCAAATAACCACCCCTACTTACAAAAAAAATTCCCGAAAATTCCATTTTCGGAGTCATTTTTTTATTACGTCATTACGTTCATGGTAATAACTTTGTCAATTTTTAATATTTTTCAATAAAAAATTGTATGAATATAGTTGAATATATACTCAATAAATTGCTTTTTGTATGATCCTCAAATAATCATCCCTACTTACAAGAAAAAATTCCCGAAAATTCCATTTTTGGAGTCATTTTTTTATTACGTTCATGGTAATAACTGTGTCAATTTTTAATATTTTTCAATAAAAATGTATACGAACATAGTTGAATATATACTTAATAAATTGCTTTTCGTCTGATCCTCGAATAACCATCCCTACTTACAAAAAAAAATCCCGAAAATTCCATTTTCGGAGTCATTTTTTTATTACGTCATTACGTTCATGGTAATAACTTTGTCAATTTTTAATATTTTTCAATAAAAATTTGTATGAATATAATTGAATATATACTCAATAAATTGCTTTTCGTCTGATCCTCAAATAATCATCTCTACAAAAAAAAAAAAAATCCCGAAAATCGGCTATTTTCAACCCCGTCAAAGTGGCGTTCCTTCCCCTTAAGGATAAAAATCATATTTTCCTCATCCATGAGATGCGAAATAATTTGCACGGAACCAAGAAGAAGCTCGAGACGAAAGTCTCAGTTTTTATTTCTATGGACAAACGAAATTTGCCCTCGCCAGAATTCGAATAAATCGTTTTGACGATTGATCCGCTATAGTTGAGCTTCGGTCGCATCTACGGCGATTTAGTTTACACGTGAAATCTACACGCTTCGTTCTGTATTGAATTCTCGTTTTCCGTTTCAATCCTTGTTTTTTCGCTCGATTCATTTTTTCAAATTTATATATATATATTTTGTAACATATCGCGACCAGCCGCACCATTGATCCGAAGCTTTGACGTTCCCTGTGCTCGCGCTCTCACACTCGCGTTTATATTTGATTTATCGCAACGCAACGAATTGGCTTTTGACTTTATATGATTTTTTGTTTGTTTGTTTGCTTGTTTTTTTCGGGGATGCGTGGGACTATTTTTTTTTTTTCGTCTCACGATATCCGATACAGAACTGACGTTTATTTATGGCTCGATGGCAGGAAAACAACCCTCCCACTCTTCCCTTAACAAAAATAAAAAAATAAAAAAATAAACGTGTCCGTCAAATGTACAAACTCGCTCGGACAGATGTCTGCCAGCGTGCGCCCATATGATTTTTACCCCGCTGCTATGACTTGGACGATATACGTTATTTCCGCATAGTATCGCTGATTTATCGCGCGATTCTTATATTTTTCGAAAAAAAAAAATACATGCATGTAACGCGCAAGTAGGATGCATGAGGCATTCTTCAACGATTCGCCCACTTTTTCGCGTCAACGAAGAACGTTTAACGTGTTATACGAAGTCAGGAGGCAAAAAAAAAAAATTTTAGAATTTTTTTTGGAAAGACATTTTTATTTATTAACTGAAAAATTCATATACATATTCTTGTAACTTTTAACTTGATTTTGAAATTTTTCTTTTTGAGAAATTATTATTCTTGAAGCCGCTGTAGCCGATCTTTGGGAGGTTCTCTAAAAAAGGCGGCAGCACGATATCTCTGGATTTTGGATCATCCAAAAAAAAATTCGTATTTACAAATCCTTCTCTATGAGGAAATGTTGGCAAATTTTGGTAAATATTAGCTGTTACAGTTTTGGCTTCCTCATAGAGGAAGCCTTGTAAACACGGAAAAATACGCTGGAAACGATGTGCAAATTTCCGATTTGCAAGTTTTTTTTACTACCTCTGGTTATCGGAGTGATAAAACGGCAGCTTTGTATCGGACAATTTTCGATCAAGCTTTTTTTTGAAAATTTCAAAATTGCATAAAATTTACACGGTTCGAGCGAATACCAAGTAACTTTTTCCATTAAACTACCATTATAGAAATTTTGAGCCTGATACAACGAAATATGTGCAAGCTAGAGCGATCATGCACTTTCCCAAAAAATTAAAAATTTTATAAATCACGAACCCCTTGAGCAATTTTCGCGAAATTCAATACCAACAATATTTTTCACTCAAACTATCGGTATAATTTTTGTTTAACCTGATATCGCAAAATTTACGGACGCTAGAGCGATCGAGCTTTTTCTTTGAAAATTTCAACATCGCATAAACTTTGCACGGCTCAAGCGATTTTTGCAAAATTGAATACCAAGCAACTTCTTTCATTAAACTACCATTATAAAAATTTTGAGCGTGGTATCACGAAATATGTGCAAGCTAGAGCGATCACGCGCTTTTTGCAAATAATTCAAAATTTTATAAATCACAAACCCTTTGAGCGATTTTCGCAAAATTCAATAGCAATAATCTTTAACACTCAAACTATCTGCATAATATTTTTTAACTCGATATCGCAAAATTTGCGAACGCTAGAGCAACCACGCCTTTTTTTGAAAATTTAAAAGTTGCATAAAATTCGCACACGTTAATGAATTTTTGCAAAATTCATAACAAACAAAGGGGCTGTGGACCTCAGCTTATGTGCAAAATTTCGGCTCACTACTCCAATGTGGTCTTGAGATATAGATGTTCGACTTTTTCGAGGCAGCGACACACACACATACATACATACACACATACATACATACATACATACATCCGGACATTTTTAAAAAATATGATTTCTCGATGTTTTAGTACATTTTGAACATACTGACATGAAATTTCAAATTTCCTCTATGAGGAAGCAAAATCATGCAAATTTGAAATTTGCACATAGCTTTCTCATTTTTTTCCGTCGTTCTTCAACTCTCCTTTATGAGGAACTTCTTGACCAACTTTATAAGATGTATGTTTATTATCATAGTTCCTCATGAAGGAGGCTTTATGAACGATGGAAACAACTGAAGAAGCTATGTGCAAATTTGCATGATTTTTTTATTTTTATTTTTTTAATTTCATTTTTTATTTTTTTAGCAATTCCGTTCAATTACATTGTTAATTGTTTTCGTCATCTAGTGTATTGGTGCTAAATAAATGAACTCGATAGCTGCTAAATTTGGAAACTTAGTTTTAGCAAGTATTTTTCAAAAATTTCAAAAATTTTTTGAGAACGAACTTCACGAGCGTATTTCAGCAAATTCAACACTAACCATTCTTGTCATCTAATGTATTTGTGCAAAACATTTTAGCTCGATACTTCTAAAAATGCGAATGTTGGAGCGTTGAAAACATTTTTTTGAAATTTCAAAATTTGTTTTCAGACGAACCTCTCAAGCGATTTTTATGAAATCTAGTATTATGTTTCATTGTCATTGAATGTATCGTCACAAAAAAATTCAGCTCGATAGATGCAAAATTACAAAAGTTAGAGAATACTTACAAATTTTTTGCGAAAAATTAATTTTTTTTAAAACCGAATCTCTTGACAGATTTTTCGCAAATTCAATCCCAACTGTCCTTATTATAAATTGTATATGCGCATAAAATTTCAGGGTGATAACTGCAAAATTACGAAAGTTAGACGACCCACAAACATTTTACAAAAAATTCAGTCCCGCCAAATTGACAATTATTTTGCAATTTCAAAAAAATTTGCACTGAATAAAGGGACATGGATGATCTACATACATACCAAATTTCAACTCGATCGCGAACTCGAAAACGAAATAAAAAACCCTTTATCTCCAAGTAACGATGTAAAAAAAAAATTACACCTCAAAGTTCGATATTATTTCATAATAAACAGGACCAGGAAATAATTTACTCAAAAGAAACAACCAATTTCGTTGGAATTCGCAATAAAAAATATTGTTTCACTGCTCGAGAAATATCCAAGATTAAATTAATTTACAAGCCACATAGTTGAGATTGAATTATTCATCAAAAAAGTATTCTCATCAAAATGCAGAAAATGAGATCACTGCGAGCCCATATTTTCCTAACATTTAATTACATTACAAAACTGCCGGAGAGTTCAAATAGTTGAAAAACCAACATACACATGCACACACACAAATGCATACGCATTTATCCAACCATGAATCCTTTTGCACATTCAACGTTGCGCTGGACCACTCCAATTCACATTTCATTTCTTTTGCGTACTTATGAATTTATTTGCAAATAAAAATTTTCTGAATGATCCTTTGCACGAATGCCCGGAAGCTCGCGGTACACTGAATGTTGTTACAGTTTGAAAAATATATATATATGGGTGATTCTCCCGAAATGCTCATTTTCGAGATTACAAAATTTTTTATTTTAAATAATCATTTTGACTTCTAAAAGTATTGATGACCTTTCAAGAGGAGGTTATAACCAGCGTTCAGTTTCATGAAATATTTTTTATTGGCAGTTTTCTAAATTTCAAGTATTTTTTTAGACCGTTACAATATCGGAAGTTGCGAAGGTTACAGGCCAGAGGAATGATTTTTAGGGGTCAACCATGAGAAAAGAACGATTAAAATGATTTTTTAAAATCTGTTCCGACACTCTGTTTCAAAAAATTATGATCTAATATATTCTGGTAAAAAATCAAAGAAATTAGAGGGATTATTGAAAATCAACTAGGTTGCAGCGAAAATGCGTATTTCGGGAGAATCACCCATATATTCCCTAATTTTTTGTCTCACTGATCCCAGGCAAAGTAAATACAGAGATCCGCGTGTACATCATGAATGTAGAGGGAAGTTGTCGTCGTGGAAACCGTAACAGGATGTAGCCCGGGGAGTCTTTGTACTGGATAACAAAAGGCTGAAAATAATAATTATGATAATTGCAATTTAACCCATCCATAGGCCATTTTGGAGATGAGAGCTTTGGCCTAATGCTTCGCGGAAGCCCGGGCTTTTGTCACACCGATTTAGACTCTTTATTAATTTGCCGAAGGGTTATCATAAAGCTACGATTTAAAATCGAGATGGATTAAAAACCGTTCTACGGGATGTTAAGCAACTAAATAACCTGACAAGGTTTGCCGTGTAGAGCACGCCAAGACAAAAATGAGCTTTTTTTTTAAAATGTTATACGACAATAATTGGCTTAGTTATTAATGTTTTTAAAGTTGCCCAATCATGGCTAGAATTTAAGAGAAATCCCGCTGGTGGGGGTTTTTCCGCCACGCCCACCGTTACCCCCACCACACGGCTCACCAGTACCATTTCTCCCAGATTCTCGCCGTCGTTGGTCAGCTTTAAACAGTAATAACTAAGCCAATTTTTCACGTATAACAATTTTAAAAAAAGCTAATTTTTCGTCTTGGTGCGCTCTATACGGTGAACCTAGTCAAGGTTATCTAGTTTATCAATAACCTGTATATCCTCCCTTGTCTCCCCTGGATGATTGATTGGGAAACCTATTGATAGTAAATTTACTCGGGATGAAAAAGTGATGATTCGTCATCATGAGGTGCATCAATGTGTCGAAGATAAAGCCAAAGTGGTGCCTCTGGAGTGCTCTTGTGGATCAATATAGAGGCTGCATACCCGAGAGAAAGATAGTGGAACGGAGATGGAGGGATAGGAGTGAAGGAGAGAACCGTGAAATTTTCACGATATTGTGGCTGCGTTCTCGGCTGTTGAACTGGAACTGGCTCGTAGTCGAGGATGGGATGTGCTTTGCTCTGTTCATGTAGCTTCCGGTAGTGCTGCAACAGCACGTTTCGAATGTGTCCTCGTCTCTTCCGTCGCCTCTGTTGTCGTCGCCGTTGTCGTGGGTTTAATGGACGACGAACTCCTCTCCGTATGGTTGGTGAGAAGCTCTAAAACCTCGAACGAAGAGCCGCGGGGTGAGGCCAAGATTCTGTGCTTAACGTCCGCAAGAGCTTCTTAAGCTGCGGCTACGAGGGGTCGTATGGCCGAAGGCCCACATGGAAATAAAATATATCGGCAAATGTTACGGAAAATATATTTTTGGATATATTAAGTATATTTTGTCCGAAAATGTATGTATTACAAATATGATTTTAGGTATATTTTTAATCTATTTAAAAATATTACAATATAAATATAAAAAATGTATTGAAGATATATACTAAATATATCAAACATATATATTGAGTGCATGTCCTATATATTTTAGATACATTTTTAATTTTAAATATACACAATATATATGTAAAAAATATATTTAAGATATATACTAAATGCATCAAACATATATATATTGAGTTTACGTTTTATATATTTTCGATATAATTTTAATATATTTTTATGCACAATAATCATATATCTAAAATATATTTAATATATATTTCGAAGAAATATTTTCTGCCGAAAATGTACTTATCACGAATATATTTTTGAGTATATTTCTTATATGGAATATACATATTATATATTTAATATATATCTGATATATATTTTAGATAAATCTAAAATGTATTTAGAATATATTTTAAATATGTTTTTACGTATATCGAAAAATATATTTTCCGGTATATTATATCTCCGTGTTGGGGGAAAAGGAGAAAAAACGGGGCTGAAGGAATAAGGGCTTCTGGATGAGATGCTTATAATACAGACGACGTTTGGTGTGAATTTGAATCCCAATTTTTAGTTGCATTCAGATGCATCTGAACTAAAATCCAAGTGCCCCGAATAGAGAAATCAATGGTGCTTTCGTATCAGTGATGTAACACTTTCTTGGACTTGAAAATGCTAAAGCTTTAAAATGACCTTATAAAGTAAATGGACGTAAAGATTTCAGTCAATTGATATGTATAATTGATTTTGTTGCATTCTCCGGAAATTAGACCATTTAATTTGCTGGTAAGTGCATCGTGGAGTTACTTGACTGAATAAAATCAAAAGGGGGTTTGGTCGATTCTGAAGTGATTCTTAATTTTTAACTTGTACGATGAATAAAACTAAAAATGCTGAGAAGGTTTAACTCATTATTTGTAGAGATGTTGCGATCATTCCAATCAAGTTTATTATTGATAAAAAAATACAATTGGCACCTGTAAACAAATGTCTCAAATAGAATATTTGTAAACAAACTTGAATAGGATGACCACGGAATATTGGAAATCCAATTCCCTTACTTTTTCTTGACCAAATGGTCGAAATACTCAACTTTTCCTAGCCTGAATGGAAATAGGGGATCTTATCAAACTCAATGAACTATTGCAACGAATATACTTCAATCTAAGGCTCGAATTTTCAGATCTTATGATTGATCTTAAGCTCAAACTTAAGATTGATCTTAAGCTCAAACTTAAGATCGAACTTTCCACTGAACTCAAATTAGAACTTAAGATCAAACTTTCCAATGAACTCAAGTTATAACTTAATATCGAACTAAAGTTCCAATTCAAGATGAATCTTAAGTTGGAACTTGAGTGTCATTATGAGTTCATTCTTAAGTTTAAACTTAAACTTGGTTTGAAGTTTGATCTTAAGAGCTATCTTGACCTTGGACTTAAGTTCGACCAAACTTAATTATTTTGACAACTAATGTAAAAAAACACGGTCAAGGGAGGCGATGAAAGAATAGTTTGATCTTACTTAAGATTAAGCTCAAGATGAATCTTAAGATCAAACTTCAAACCGAGTTTAAATTTGAACTTAAGATTGATTTAAAATTCGCGCTAAAGTTTGAACTTAGAATTTATCTTAAATTGGAACTTAAGTTCGATCTTAAGTTCCAACTTGAGTTCGATGGAAAGTTTGATCTCAAGATAGATCTTGAGAACTTGAAATTTGGGCCTAATTGTAAGTATCGTATAATCAATTTGTTATCAATCCAAGTTTGATGCCACGTTTGCTTGACAATCACGAACCAGATTGACGATAAAATAGCTAGAGTATTTCATTATAAATATCTCGCCCTGCAAATTTCCATGTGCCTCTTTTTATATAAGAGTAGGAATGATTATTTGTTTTTTCTCACCGCCAGAAGCTCTAAGAAAAGCTTAACACATATTAATAATCGAAATTGTCAAGGTCAAAGAGTTTATTCGCTTCTTCCTGTAGGTTATTCCTTCTTCCCCCTTTTTCCAGCTTTGCATAAGATAACTCCTTTTTCAAATAAAGAGCCAGTCCTTTCATCTCACATTTGCTTCATCTTCTTCAGTTCGCTGCTTAAATTCTGCACCACCATCATTTTTGTACATAACATAAAAAATGTATAATTATCCTTTGTCAATTCCACGAAATTTCCAAGCTTTCCCAGTTTTCCATGACCTTGACTAAATCCCGAATCACTGAAAAACCCGGTCCAAATGTACCGCATGGTCCATGTATTCACTAACAAAGCTGGCGGAAAAAGCGGGTAGATCTTGAGGCCTAGACCCATCATCATCGCCAGAAGACGTTACTCTGTATGACATGTCTTTTTCCGTAAATATCCACTCACATTCGCTAGCTGGAATATCGTGGTCTATAAGAAAAACTGTAAGAGAACACGCGTGGCCCCGAAATAAAATCCATTCCGTCCATGTGTCGTAAAAGACGATGGCAAAGCATAAGCCGTGGATGTCCTGAGGCTTATGTCCGGAAAAGTGAGAGTAAAAGAGCCAGTGAACGCTTGAGTGATAGTGCTTGAGTATTTCGCATTTCCGCTCGGTTGTGTATGTCTGTGGATGTTTGTCTGTTGGACGTATATATAGATGTCCCAGGGCCGATATATGACGTTGGAAGTAAACTTCCTATAAGCCGAGCCCAGAAGGTGATTCATGACCGTCCGGCACCTTCTTTTCCAGCAAGGAGTCAGTATATGGTACAGCGAAACCTCGATTCAACGACCCCATCGACCACCGAGACATTCGACCAACACTCCACCCATCGCCCATTATCTACGAACAAGAGGATCTCAATGGTTTCATCCCCCACGACCATGTATCCTCCTTCTCCCCCTTCCCTTCCTCCCCTTCTTTCTCTTGTTTTTCTCCTCTTCCTCGCTAAGAATTTCAAAAGAGTCTAGATTTGGTCTAGATTTTTTCAAAATTCTAGACCAAAATACCGCCTTAAGTCGTAACAGATTGCGAGGACAGTGGAATAATTAACTTCCCTCCTGGTGAAATGATTTAGGAAAAAATGTATTTTTATTTATTCTGACTCACTCTTCCTCCTTCTCGTTATATATTACAAAATAATGTACAAAAGATGATAACAGTAAAATGATTTTCGCCGATGCTTACGGATCTGTGCTGATGTATGTGTTATGAAAATTCGTTTCGCCAGTCCTATAAATTACTTACCGATTAAATTTATTTTTTTCTTTAAATACAAATATCAATTAATTACGAGCGAAATGAAAAGGGCACTGGAAAAATATACACATGAGGATTTTTCGTGGTTTCTACCCTGCACAGGGTCATTAGTTTTCCACTTTGGTTGCCGTTTTTTCGTCGTACTGGACGGAAGGTACCATCGGTGGTTTGAAGCCATATTCGATCTTCGATTGTCTGAAAGCGCCGGGTCCCGTTTGGTACTGTGGCGATTTATCCTGTTGCCTGGCACGTCTCGAAGAACTTGACGATGTCTCGGACAGGGAGGCGCCACTTCCATCCGCCGGATGTTGCTGATTGTGGCTCGATTGTTGCTGCTGATCAGAAGCATTTCGAGATCTGATGACTTGCTGCTGCTGATCGGACGTGCTTCGCGATCTGCTGGTCTGTTGTAGGTTATTTTTTAGGGATGGTACAGGACCAACGTACTCATCTTTACCCAAAGGTAGTTCGTTAACCGGACCATTGTTCTGTCGATAAGAAGCGTGTCTACGATTCAAATTTGAGTAATTGTAAAGCTGATAGGCCGAAGATGGCAGCTTCGAGCCGTGATTGGCGAATGATTTCTTCGCAAATGTCTGATGACGTTGGTGATGTTCGATCAACGATGACTTTCCATTGTTAAATTGTTCCCAACCGTTGGTGAATCTCTGTTGGTCATTGTCAATGCCTTCAACTCGTCCACTGACAAAAGGCACAGCTGGCTTCTCGTAATTGTAGCCCTGAAATTCTTGCGTCACGTTGGGACGTTCAGGCTGACGATTCTGATTGCTAACCAGGGACAGACCATACAGAGGCACTGACATAGAAGCTTGACCACCATAGAGACCCTTGGACGATTGTGGTTTCATGATTTGCTGATAACTAACGCCATAACGAACACCGTAAGGTATCTGAACCGAATGTCCCACGTATTTCGTTATCTCCACGGGATAAGGAACCTTAATCGGTATCTGAACGGGATAAGGCTGAGGCACGTGAACCTTTTTCTCCACAATCTTCTCTATGGTCACTGGTATGTGTACCGGTTTCTCGATTATCTTCTCAATCGGATAAGGCTGAATAATGTGAACTGGATAAGGCTGTGGCACGAGCCTCTGTACCGGATACGGAATCTTCTTCTCGATTATCTTCTCAATGTGGACTGGATAAGGCTGAAGGATTTGCTTCTCAACAATTCTATCAACCGGCACTTGTATATGAACCGGATATAGCTGTGGCACAGCCACTTTCTTCTCGATTATCTTCTCAACTGGATACGGAACTTTCCTCTCGACGATCTTCTCCACCGGATAGGGTACCTTCTTCTCAATTATCCTGGGCACCTCCACAGGATACGGTTGCGGCACGTGGATAGTCTTTTCCACCAGTCTCTCGTTCGTCGGGACTAGCGGGTGAACCTGTTGCATCACGTGAGATGCCGGTGAAATGTCTTCCACCGTATTTCTCAAACTTTCCTGAACACTTTTCATGCTCGGTGTACCGTACAACTGAGCCCAAGGCACCAGTATTGATTGTGGCAGCTGCTGCTGCTGTTGCTGCGGTTGGAGTTGTCCAACTCTCGCCTCATCAACGTTGGCTTGGACACGATAGTTTGCATCACCTTCCCGGAGTCCTTCCGACTGATGTGGCTGCTGCTGCTGGTTCTGCTCGAATCTTGTCTCATCAGTGTCCTCTTGGACACGATAATTTCCATCGTTTTCCCGATTTTCTTCTGGCTGCGATTGCTGCTGATACTGCCGATGCTGTTTTTCTCGATGCTGCTCATGCGCCTGCAACCGCATCCACTCGGCACCACTGAAATAACGCTGCGCACTTCCGGATTCACTCAATATTCTCTGAAGTTGAGACTGGGCCTTCTTGCCACGTTCCTTAGTTCTATCCTCGACTTTCCGTAGCTGTTCCTGATCATCAACGACCTCCTGTTGCTTTTCAATCAACTGCCGATTGTCATCTGGCTGAACAATCGCCGGAAACACCTTGACATTTATGCGGGGTGATTTGGCCGCAGTGTACTTGATCTCGGGTATACTGTCCCTTATCAATTTGATTATTCCCGCGCTATCCTCGTGTCCAGACGACATACCGGGATTCCCATTGTGACGCTCAATCGAATAATCAGCCAATTCATTGTCATGACGAACGAGATTACCGAGATAAACTGTTGTCCCGTCGGTGGATCCATCTTGAATGTTCCCTAACGATAACTGAGTACCGTGATGTTCATGTTTCACCTCCTCCGTCTCCTTCTCGTTGCCCTTCTTGCCATTGTATTCGCGAATAGAGCTATGAAACTGTTTGGCATTCCCGGCATCTCCTAACTCGGCATAACCGTTGGGCTTCTCACGCGCCTCCTTCGCCTCGTCTCGTTGTTGTAACAACCCACCAATGTTATCTCGTTGCTCCCCCATCTCCGGCTCATGCTGACGATTGATGCCCGATACCTGCGTGATTACCTCGGGCGGATAATGTATTTCGTGCACGGGAGCATTCTGATATATCTCCACCGACTTCTGAATCTCAATTTGCTGATCTCCCGTATCTCCACCATGTTTGGCCACTTCCATATCAGTATTGCCAGTACCAATGCTGCCCCCTATCGACTTTCCAATTGCACCTTCGCGAAATTTCGACTGACCGTAGGCATGATTTATCAACTCGTAAAATTCCGATCTCGTCTTCGAACCCAAGATCTTGTCTAATTCACCGTCACGTTCGAATGAAAGATCTTTCATTCCTCCCACTTGACTCTCTTCGTTCGTGTTCTCGTTCACTGGCGCTGGTGATGGACTTGGCTCATGATTTTTTACCGCTATTAATTCAGTCTCACCGGCATTGACGAGTGAGACACCGGCCTGTAACGGATTCAGGATTAATGATGACGTTGTAATGTGATGGTGTGAATTATGGAGCTTTGGCGTTACGAGTACAGATTGGAAATCTTCGTTCAACGATGCGGAGGACAGTGTGCTCGATAAAACATCGGGTCTCAATGTACTGCTCTCTCGTCCCTCCTCGTTCGTACATGGAAATGTTGTGCTGTACTCGTAGCCCTTGTTGGCTTTGTAGTCGGACAGTTCAGCCACGACTATGGGCTTGGACCTGAAGGTCGAGAGTGTCGCTGGGGTGGACGATTGGACATTCGGTAAAGCACGTAATTCTGCGTCCAATGCTTGTCTCAGCGTAACGTACAACTGATGATCAAGCTTGTTGCTGTAAGACGAGAGTCCCGGTGTCGTTATTCGCTCGGTTTTGACCACCAAACTATCATTCATCTTCTGGCTGTCGTAATGCAACAGCTGCGAGTTTTCGCTCGACAAAGAATTCACACTCTCTCCAATGTCTCGTATCGTCTCACCATTTGGATAGATTTTCGCAAAGACATCGGGATACGAGCTCGTAACTGCATTGTCCCCATTGCTGTTATCAGTGATCCTGGCTCTGTTATCATCGAAGGACACTTCCGACCCAACGGAATTGTGAACCTCGTGGAAATCGGGAATAGGCGTGGCGATGCGATGTCTCGTGTCATCGGGTATCAACGTTGAGTAAGTCACGGTCGTTGATCGTGGTGTCGTCGTCCCAATCGAATAGGACGCGTATGAGGAGACACCGTGCTCAACTAGATTGCTCGTCGTATCGGAGACACGTAGAATTGGTTGTGAAGTGGAAATTTCGTGATAAGGTCGAGACGTGCTCGATGCCAATTGTTTTGATCGTTGGATCTCCCTAGCCGAGGATGGATCGCGGTTCGCCGCGTTTGCCGTTGGATTAAGTCGACGACCAAAGCTTCCGTCGTTCTGTACCAGCAAAATATCGTCGGATATCGTTGAAAACAACTCGTTCGATGCTTCCTGAAGATTTGCACGATTCTCTTCGTGTGAATTCATCGAGGCTGGCAAATTCAATGTTGATGGATCGCTCGAGTAATTCGGGGTTGGTCTGGAAGTTCGATAATCCTTCATCGATGACGTCGTTTCGGCCAATGGAACGGAATTATCATGCTGGGCCTGAAGATCCTGATCGTAGCTCGCTACTCTATTCGCATTCGATTTTGTCCTCGCTGATGGCATGGTCACGTAATTATTAAAGTTCGGCTGAAACTCGAAAGTTGGCGTTGGGGAGTCGTGGTAACCCAAAGGTCTGGCAGAGGTTCGTTGAAAATCATAATCCTGAACAGAATCGACACTTGGAGGATCGTCACTGGCCGTGTTCTTGAATCTTCGGTCGTCGATCGAGTGAGTTTGAGGAATAGCCGATGTGACATCATGTCCTACACCAACTCCGTTGTGGCTCGAAATAATTTCACTCGGTACCGAGGTGTAAGGCTGGATTATTTGGACGGGACGACGACGATGCAATGGCTGTCGATGAACTGGATGCTGATTGACTTTTAGCGGTTGCAAGGTGACCTCTTGGCCCTGAATAATATATAAAACAGAAGATGGAACATTAGCAGATGTATACTGATAATGGCATTATCTTGTACGTCGAAACCCCAATTCTAAGAATTCTTGATTCTAGGAAGACAGAATCGACGTTTCGAAGTGCATTAGTGTCAATTTCGAGACCCGAGAGGGTAACTTCTTAATAATTCTGCAGAGACCAACGGTCAGATGTTAATCGATAAATCTTCACTGATTTCATTCGAGATTGTGGATTTAATGGATCATTTTCAAAGCTAAATTTTCCGCTCCATGTGCGTTTGTAATACTAAAGGGAAAATAATGACTACTCGCCCTCTGTCGCTCGGTATATGGGTTATAATAATACTAACAACTTCGCTCCCATTGAGCAGTGACTTTATGACGTGTTCGCCGTGAGCGAAATGGGCTGTAGCGAAGCTATGATCGTTCTCAGCATGGTACTTCACGAGGGGATGATAACCCCACTCGTCAGCGTAATACTTGACGTCCGTCGAGGATTTCTCGTCGTTAACGTGATATCGACCGCTTGCCAATTCACCGGATCTCGTCTCCGTTTTTCCTTGTGACCCTTTGCCATCGACATCCTCGATCTCGTAATTGTAATGAAAATTTGGTGGATCCTGAAATAAAAAAAAAAGATTTTTTTCAAAATTGTTTTCAACAACAATATGTCATAGAACAAAATGATGCAAATTAGAAATTTGCACACAGTTTCCTCATCTTTTTCCATCGTTTTCCGAGCAGCTTTTAACACCATTTTCAAATTTAACACTTTGAAATTTTTATTCATAAATTTTTGTCGCTCTATATTTATGTAAAAATTTTAAGCTTGATAATGAAATAATTGTTAAAATTTTTAATATTTTATAAATGATAACACCTTTTCAGATTTGATACCAATAAGTCTTGTCCGGTATATTTGCATTTGTCACAAAATTTCGAAATTACAAAACTAGATCAATTTGAGAAATTTTTTCAAAAATTTGAAGACAAGCTGAATTCGAATTTTTTTTATGAATTCCAAAGCGTTCTCCAGCGATAAATATTGAAATTTTTCTTAGCCAGCACAAAAGCACTTCCTAATGTTTTTCAAAACATGGTTCCTCAAAATTTTCGACATTACACTAGCATGAAAATCTTGCAAATTTTTTTATGAAATCTGGACTTTTTTGTGAGGAAGGAAAGGTAAATGAAAAATGTGGATAACTGTATGAGGTAAAAACTTGAGAATGAATTCAGTTCAGCGTTTATGATCAACGTGAAAAAGGCTGTTAATAGAGTAATATCAATGTAATCACATCATTTCAAAATTATCATTCCGTGTAACTTTTTTTTCTTCTTCTATCGCGCACAGGTTCGTGATATTTTTTCTTCGGTCGATCGTAAAAGTTTCTATCACTCGAGGAATGGGGATACACTCTCCCGAGTTGAGATATATTCCCCACTATTACATACATATATATATATATATATATATATATATATATATATATATATATATATATGAGTCATTCCATGTCAAATCGACCAATAGTTGGAATCGACCCCTGTCAATTTCGATGAAATTTGGTCAGAAGTTTTCTTTTATCATAAAACGAAGTTCCACCAAAGGGAAAAAAATTAAAAAAAAAATTTCGAAATCTATGCAAAATTCAAAATTTCACCATTTCTTCAATTTTTCAAGTTTATTTTTAAAATATCTCGAAAACTATTATAGTTGTGAAAAAATCGTTCTGGGTTCGTCTTAAAGAATCCAAATGGCGTAGCTTACGTTCTCCCAACGCGGATGGACTGGCCGAAAATACATACCCCCTAATTCCCCTCAGTTTTTAACCATATGAGACGCCAATTGAAAGTTTGAGATGGAAGAGACGAAAATCCCAAAGAAAATGTGGGACAATGTTGCGCCGTGCGCTTAGCAGTAATTTGCCATCCCAACTCGCGTGTATGGCGTGTAGCGTTCGATTCGTACACTGTAAAAAATTTTTGTATTAAATTTAATAAAAAAATATGAAGTTTTAATGCATATACAATATATTAATTTTAATATACGTTCGTATATTAAAATTCCAATGTAAGTATATGAAAAATCAAATAACTTCTTTTAATTTTAATGTACGCTCGTATATTAAAATTCCAATACATAGTATGATTTTTAAAGCAGAATCCTGAAAAAAGATATGAAAATTAATATTCTTTTGTAAATTAAAATTTAAAGAAGTTATTTGATTTTTCATATACACATATTGGAATATTACTGTACACATTATATATGAAATTTAGTATCCTGTATATGCAAAAAAACTTCATATTTTTTTATTAAATTTAATAAAAAAATTTCTTACAGTGCAACTAAAATTTTACGCCCAAGATATCCACATTAGGGATATTCGCAAGGGTCAGCTCGACCGAAAGTGCAATGGAAGAGCTTCGCCCTGGAGGAACCGCCTTAATCATCACGGTATAACCTCTGCGCCATGTAAGTATATTGGGTGCGCTCGCCGTCCGGTATATAACACCGTTATACGCCTATTTCGCCTGGGCACAGAGGTCCGAGCGCATGCGACGCATAGCGGTGGATGCGTCAACTAGCACGGCCGCTGACATTGATTGTAATTTTGGAAAATAAGTGTATTAATTTCCAATAATGTATCTTAAAAATGCGAAAAAGCATATGGAAACCATTTTAATATACGGGGATTTGAATTTTTAACGTTCATCTTTTAATTTTAATATCCAAATATCAAATTTAAGATGAAATTGTTAATTTTTCAATACCATGTATATTAATTTCGAGTTCGTATACTTGTTATTGAAATTTCCTATACTGTATATTAAATTTCATTACAATATTGAAAAAAAATTTCAATGGTTGATTGCAATTTTAAGAAATAAGTGTTTTAATTTTCAATAATGTATTTGAAAATTGCGAAAAAGTATACAAAAACTATTTTCATATACGGGTATATTAATTTTTAATGCTCACTCTTTTAATTTTAATATACAAATATTAAATTTACGATGAAATTGTTAATTTTCCGATACGTTGTATATTAATTTCACTTTCATATACTTGTTTTTGAAATTTAATATACTTTTGTATATTAAATTTAATAACATTTTTTACAGTGTAACTCGCGTGTATAGAGTGTAGCGTTCGACTCCGCGCCTAGCAAAGACGCCGCTCGATCCTAACTCGCATGTATGGCGTGTAGCGTTCGATTCCCCGCCTAGCAAAGACGCCGCGCCATCCTAACTCGCGTGTATGGAGTGTAGCGTTCGACTCCACGCTTATTAGCAAAGGCGCCGCGCGATCCTAACTCGCGTGTATGGCGTGTAAATTAAAAAGTACAACATTTTTTTTTCCTTTGGTATAACTTCGTTGTATGATAAAAGAAAACTTCTGACAAAATTTCATCGAAATTGAAAGGTGTCGACTCCAGCTATTGATCTTTTTGACATGGAATGACTCATATATATGTATAAATTACATGCAGTTTCACCGTCGTGTACAAAAGAAGGAATCAAGGAGACTCTTTTCTCGGCAAAGGCTGCACACTTTATGCTCCGCCTTTGCCCATAGCCGAAAAAAAAGTGAGATACGTACATGTGGAGGCTCATACTTCGACGGTATGTCTGACACAGTAGCGTGTGTTCGGATATAAAACTACCGTACCACGCCGGAATAGATACAGTGCACGCGTGTATGGACCGTTGAGAGTACGCGGACGTCCTGATGGGAAATGGGAACGGATTTCGAACTTGGCGAGAGGATGGTATGACTCTCTCGGTATAAGAGTAAACTCCGTGCTATATACGACGCTATGACGCAGTGAAAGAGTAAAGGAGAGAGAAAGAGAGCGGAAGTTGGAAGTGAGAGGGACATTCGGGAGACTTGAAGAGGAGGAAGTTCGGAAGATACTATACGGCGATACGTTCCGCGAGAAAGTGGACCCCTACGCGTATATTTACTGTGGGCGAGCAAAATATATATGGGGCATTCCATCCCAAATCGGACAGTCTGAAAAACTTTTTTTCAATTTTCTCAATTTTTTAATATTTTTGAGTACCCATCAAACGACCCTTCCTGTTAAATTTTGAGATTTTTTTGATTACTTGTTCGAAAGATATTGAATTACCAAAAAACCCGCTCTTTTTTGGTATTTTGGTCATAACTTCTTTAATAATGATCGAAATTAAAAGTTTTTTTTTCAAAATTTTTTTTTTTTTATGGCCTTTTCAGATAAAAATACAACAAAAATATTCGACGTGTTTTTGAATGAGTTTTTTGAGTTTTAAACTTTGAACCGCGTTTTTAAAAGTGGGTGTCATTTTTTATTTTTTTATTAATTTTTTGTTTCAAACATCTATCTATTTAACAATTTTTAAGACTAGTCCGATCGTGGGATCTCAGTAACTACTATTTTTTTTTTCGATTTTTGAAAATTGAAAATTTTTTTTTTTTACAAATTATTATGAATACCAACTTTTGTTACTTTAATATTCTTTGAACCGGTAATCAAAAAAATCTCAAAATTTAACAGGAAGGGTCTTTTGAAAACTGTCCGATTTAGGATGGAATGCCCCATATATATATAAATGCAATATATATCCATGTACATATGTATGACGATAGTGTATACACTTTATACGTCGCAGTACGACAGTGCATACCTCTATTTCGCACATGGAGAACACAAGTACCAGCCAAAGTAGTCGCCAATAGTTTTATGCGCCCCGGATAGAACGTTGGCAATGATTTTTCGCCGATCGTGACAAGTACGACGGCGCGAATACGGCAAAATTGTTTTTGTCATAAATATAGACGCTAATATATGTTTTTAGCCTGAAAAAGTTTTTTCAAAAAATTACTGATATTGGCCATTACAATACTGGCTCAAATATTGGCTAAAGTAATGGCCAGTGTTGACCATTCTTTACTGGGCCTATTGCTCGAACTTAAAAGCGGTACTGGCTAATACATTTTCAGTATTATTTAGGTGTTTGAGCATAGAAAAGTTTTACTCCAGTCGCCACGATTCATAGCATGTCGAAACGCATAGTCCGGAATTAGTCTTATACATTGGAATTTAGAATCTGAAAGGTATCAAAATCATGTATATAATTTTAATACGTTAATATTGAAATTTTTTTGCAAAAATCGCAGATACTGGCCATTAAGATACTGGCTTAAATACTGCCTAATGTAATGGCCAGTGCTGACCATTCTTTACTGGGCCTATTGCTCGAAATAAAAAGCGGTACTGGCCAATACATTTTCAGTATTATTTTGGTGTTCGAGCATAGAAAAGTTTTATTCCAGTCGCCACGATTCATAGCATGTCGAAACGCATAGTCCGAATATAGATTTAGACATTGGAATTTGGAATTTGGAACCTATCAAAATCATCTATATAATTTCAATACATTAATAATGGCCAGTGTTGACCATTCTTTACTGGGCCAATTGTTCGAACTAAAGAGCAGTACTGGCCAATATATATTTAAAGCTGTATAGGTATTTGAGCATAGAAAAGTTTTACTCCAGT
The DNA here is from genome assembly GCA_946863875.1 of Alloplasta piceator. Classification (NCBI taxonomy): domain Eukaryota; kingdom Metazoa; phylum Arthropoda; class Insecta; order Hymenoptera; family Ichneumonidae; genus Alloplasta; species Alloplasta piceator. The sequence goes on along the minus strand of OX333075.1, from coordinate 47,158,971 downwards.
TGCAACGATTTACTTCATAGCATGTCGAAACTATTAGATTAGTTTCGACCAGTTTCGGACATTGGAATTTGGAATCTGAAAGCTATCAAAATCATCTAAATAATTTGCATACGTTTGTTAAGAAGTTTTTTCAAAAAATCGCCGATATTGGCCATTAAGATTCTGGCTTAAATACTGGCTAATGTGATGGCCAGTGCTGGCCATTCTTTACGGATCCCATTGGCCGAATTAATGAGCGACACTGGCCGATACATTCTTGATATTTTACTGGTGTATGGGCATCACAAAGTTTTACTCGAGATACCACGATTCATTTCTCAACGTTTCGACACTCCTGGACCATAATTAGTTTTAGAAACTGAAATTGGGAGTCTGAGAGCAATTAAAATCTATGTAATTTCGATACAATGTCAGCGAATCATGCGATATTATTATGGATCAATTATATCGTATTTATAAGCTACTTAATGTGTACTTGTCAAATACCTTTAATGAGGACCGACCGTAACGGAAATAAAAAAAAAAGTAGGGCAACTTTCGATTTTCTCCGCAAAGAAGATCGAGAGACCCGCTCACACACAGGCACACAAAGTTATAAAGCACACCACGCCCATTTGTACCGCGTTTAAGTCACCGAGATCGTGTTCGTGTACAATAATAACGTTCACTTCCATCTCCATCATATCCTTGACCCTTCCTCGTTGAATCTCAAGCCGGCAAAACGCGGAACGGTACGTGATCATGATAATGAGATACTGGCAACTATATTGCAAAAAAAAATCATTCATTCATTTATGGATATCGAGTTATGTTTATAAATATATATATATATATATATATATATATATATATATATATATATATATATGTATGTATGAAAGTTAGAAAAGGCAGCGTGAAAAATAATTATGTTCATACATGTTAATGACATTGAATAATAGCTTATGATTCAATCGGGATTGAATATGAACGAAGAAAACTGATGGAAAATCGTAGATACACGTCATACTCTTTGAAATACTAGAGATTTGACTTTAATTAGAAATAGCGTGACTTCTAATTAATAACCCTATTGAAATTTAATTGGCTTCAGATATTAAGAGATAAGGGGGAAATGGTCATTTTTACGAAATTTTGAACTTTATCATTAAAACCACTGGACTAAATATTATTGAAAAAATATTTTTAGAATCCTTAAAGGCAGCTCTTTAAAATGATACCTCACACGATTTGTTAATTGAAAATTTTTTTTGGGGCCCTTCTTAATCGAAAATAATTTTGTTTCTAATTTTTTTATTGGTGATAAGCGTACGCATTATGAAGACCTAACATCATGCTAAATTTCAAATTTCTACGCTACATACTTTCCAGGAAAATCCGTTTTCAAACGGACACGAGAGCGATCTTATGAGAGTACGATTTTTTCCTTTTAAGGCGAGGTACCCCAAAAAGGTCCTTAAAAATAAATAAATATATCTACTAACCATTTTGTAAATAATCCAAAAAAAAAAGTCTCCGATAACGATCACTACATTTTTATAAATATTGATATTTTTCTATTTTTTATTTTTAGATAAGCATTCCTCAAGTTACCAATTCGATAAAGGAGACGAAATTCTTTTGTCGATAAGACAATATCTGTATTGTTGTTAATTTTTAAGATTTCTCAATAAAAGTTGCTATAAAGTCGAACATATCCTCAATAAAAAAATTTGTCATTTGCACATTGTTTCCTCATCCTTTTTCACATAGCTTCCTTTATCACAAAGTATGGCGATCAAATTTGGTTTCCTCATAAAGGAAGCTTTGTTAATTATCAAAAAACATGTGTAATCAATGTGCAAATTTGCTTCTTGCTAAATTCAATAGTGAATAACCTTGATCACTATTTTGAATATGTACGAAATTTCAGTACAATATTTCGAAAATAGTCGAAGCTAGAGTGTTTACTTTATTTTTCAAAAAAATCAAAATTTGATAAAATTTTAATCATTCGATCGATTTTCGCCAAATTTAATAGCGAATAACCTCGATAGCTATATTAGCTCTGTACAAAGTTTCAGTGCAATATCTCAAAAATTGCAAAAGTTAGAGCGTTTTCGCTATTTTTCAAAAAATTAAAAGTTTCTAAAAATTTGAATCCCTTGATAGATTTTCGCCAAATTCAATAGCGAACAACCTTATTGACAACTATACTAGTTATGTACAAAGTTTCAGTGCAATATCTTAAAAATTGCAAAAAGAGCGTTTACACTATTTTTCAAAAAATTTAAAATTTCATAAAATTTTAATCCTTCGATCAATTTTTGCCAAATTCAATACCGAAAAACCTTAATAGCTATACTAATTCCGCACAAAGTTTCAGTGCAATATCTCGAAAATTGCAGAAGCTAGAACATTTGCGCCATTTTTGCAAAAACGAAAAAAGTCGATAAAATCTGAACACCCGTTAGAATTGAAACCAAAAAATTTCATAATAAAAGGCAATTCATGCGCGACAAGTGTGCCAAATTTCAGCTCGATATTTCGAAGCCCTCTCAAGTTATTAATTATTACTACAGACACACCCATCCGGTCATTTTTTCTAAATATTAGTTTTGGGACATTTTGAACGAATTGGCATACAAATCTAAAAAAAAATTCAAGAACCGAAAGCTTCCTTTATGATGAAGCAATAACAATAACCCGATCCTTCAATAATTAATTAAGTCTATTAAAAAAAATTTTAAACATTGACCATTTTTAACCCCTCACAGTAACTTTCCCCCTTAAAGACGAATTTGGAAATGTCAAATTCATAGTGGATGTTCCACAGAATATGTCGTACGTGCATTTGGAAAATACATGTGTATTTATATACATGCGGTATATAAAACGTGTGTATACATGACCGTATAGGTACGCCCTCGACCTTCGGGGCATAGAAATCTCTGGCCTAGATCTACTTGCGAATAAGAAGCCATGTCTCCTCTCTATGTGTAACTACAACGAGTCATCTGTACCCGAGAGTGCATACGCATACAACTGGTATAACTTGTAGCTTGGGGAGTTGCGATAAAGATGCATTGAAGCGCGCACCAGCCTTATGCATCAGTATACACATTAGGGTGGGTCAAATAAAATGACTATTTTTTTCCCCTCGATATAATGAAAAATGTATTGTTTGGTATCTCAAAAAAAGCCTCTGCAAGTATCAGCGCTTCATATTTAAATTAAGAGGTCCCGCATCGCAAATTTTTATTTCCCATTTAAAGAACATAGGAATTTTTTTTTTAACTTTGAAATTTTATTAGAATTTAACCGTTGACGTTAGGAGAGTTTTTTAGCACATGTTTGTAGAACATTCGATGCTCTACAAAAAAGCTCTCCTGTGTCTAATCGATAAAACTGACCGTTCAAAAATAATCGGTGATAATTATCACTTATTATCATCGATTATTTTTTGAACGGTTGGTTTTATCGATTAGACACAAGAGAGTTTTTTGTAGAGCATCAAATGTTCTATGAAAATGTGCTAAAAAAACTCTCCTAACCTCAACGGTTAAAGTCTAATAAAATTCCAAAGTTAAAAAAAAAAAATTCTATGTTATTTAAATGGGAAATAAAATTTTGGGATGAGGGACCTCTTAATTTAGACATGAAGGGCTAATACTTGCAGAGGGTTTTTTTGAGATGCCAAACGATACATTTTTCATTATTTCGAAGAAAAAAAAATTAGTCATTTTATTTGACCCACCCTAATACACATTATATCTCAACATTGGTGCATTTAAACGCATTTACAAATACATATATCTCCATATACACATATATACCTATATATAATGTAATATATACTTTGTTATTAGACGTATATTCGCGTGGAGATGTATCAGGTGCCAAGACACGAATTTAGCGTCGTGACTAAGTACACGGAAGTTGACAACGTCTTTACAGTACATTACCAAAGTTCTGTCTTCCGCATTATCATCGGTTACATGAGCACGTTTGGTACTGATGAATACCAAGATAATTTCACACTGTGATGCCCCGAGAAAAAAAGTTCAGATATATTAATATATTATTATATATCATTATTTAGATCTAATTAGATCTTCAATTTGGCGCGATCTAATTAGATATAGCTAGATCTGATTTTATATAAACATATCTGGCTATATCTTTTTTGATAAATTTAGACATAATTAGATATGCATAACCATCCGTGCAGAATTATTTATTTTTTCCATATATTTATCAGTCGTTACGATGAAAATCAGTTCCATATTCATAATTGATAGTTTCTAAAGGTCAAGTAACGAAAAATGAAAAAATTTAGAGAAAAAAAAATTTTGCCCCCAGTGGGGTTAGAATCCGTGACCCTCGTTTTTACACATATCCTCAAATTCAACACGAATTGAATTTAAAAAAAAATAGATAATTCAAAAGTTCATGGATTTTCCCGACTGATTTAGTTTTCTCGCACGAAAACTCGCGCGCCCTAGAATATGTACGAGATCAGACTGGGATTTGAAACCTACCTAGCTATCGAGCCTAACTAACGACCTAAGACTGGGACGCTAACCACTGCACCACCGACTACTTTTGATATACTGATGCAAATATCATATTTAAAGAACACAGGCCGAGAAATAAATACGTGCCAAAATAGTATTAAGAATTGATTTTCACCACGCGAAGGCCATTTTTTGGTGCAATTTGACTTTCAACTTGATTTTAAAAAATCAAATATTGAATCACATGAATAATAATAACAATAATACTAATAATAAATATTATTAATATATTTGTTATAATAATAATAATATTAAATAATAATGAATGTTATTACTTAATTTATATTGTTATTATTACCATTTATGGTACATTTTTTTAGGTCCTTATTATAGAGTTACAGGCCACTATTTGAATTTTTGATCCATTTTTTGTTTCAAAACGAAGAGAAATCATTGATCTATGAATAAAGGTTAGATTTGTGTCTTTGACTGTGATTTTGGTGACAATCATGTGAACAGCCGATCAATTAATTGATTACTTGACACATATTTCGATGATTTATGGAATCAATTGTAATTTACTAATTGAAAACAACTGCACGAGTTACTTATTAATCAATTGATTTTGAATAATCTCCCACAAAGTTAATGAAACATGCACTAACTATCTAATAAGGTTAATGTGACAATCCATTCATTTTATCAGATTTTTACACGTATTAACTATGAATACATTTTTTTTGTATAAATAAAAGTTCATAAATTAATTAATCAATTAATTAATACTAAAAAATTCACGAAAATAAAATTAATAAAAAATTCACTAATCATCAAATAAGGTTAATGTGATAATCCATCCATTCTATCAGATTTTCAAACTTTCTAACTTATGAATAAATTTATTTGGAATAAAAAAAATGTTATCAATTCATTAATCAATTGATTAATTTAAAAAAAATTTCTAAAATAAAATTAATAAAAATTCACTAATTAACTAATGCTAGTGATAATCTATTCATTCTACCAGATTTTTACATTTATTCAGTTTAAATAAATCTACTTGCAGTAAATAAAATTTTATTCAGATATGGGTGCAAACTATTTATTAGACCCATATTCTAATAAATCAGAAAAATTTATTTGAATCAACGAAATCCTTTTACTGGGTGTATCATATTCCCATCAAATCGGCTCGACGATCGATTGATTAATTGAGGAATTTCCATCATCTTTGTAGTTCAATTAATCAATTAACAATCGCGAAACTCGTTCGTCATCTTGTCTGCCCGCAAGTAGCGCAACTATGCGATACTATGTGCTATCGAAGAGACGGTGAACGTTTCTACTTTAGTGCCGTGAGAGTGGAGAAAAAAAAGCACGAAAAGAAAACGTCGATCGAGAGAAAGAGAGAGGATTCCCTCGCATCGCGATTCCCATTTCACCGATGCGGTTCGCGAGTGACTACCTCGCGAATCTCTTTTTTCCATTAAAGGGAACGGGTACATATTGAGAACTGAACGGGATTATCAGCGAGAGGGGTTATTGCATACACCCAGAAAAAAGATCTAGAACATTTAACTAAATCCTAGTCAAGCCAAATAAATTTGTTTAGTTGTAGGCTGGCCTAATAAAACTCTATTCATGTCAACGAAATTTTTTTTTTGAATGACCTACCCGTAGTATAAAACTCTATTCGTCGCCATTGAAAAATCCCCATTCATTCCCCCGTGCCAAAATAACCAACGGAGATGAATGCCGAATTGCCTAAGGGGATTTTCGCCATTGCATTCCCCATTTGAAATCGAATGAGGATTTTCCAATGAGGATTGACTTCCCCATTTGAAACGGAATGGGGATTATCCTATGGGGATTCAATGAAGAAAATCCCCATAGGCAATTCGGCATTCATCTCCATTGGTTTTTGTAGGCAATGGGGAATGAATGGCGATAATCAATTGAGATTCTTTCATATGGTAAAAAACTCCATTCGTCACCATTGAAAAATCGCCATTCATTCCCCATTGCCAAAATAACCAATGGAGATGAATGCCGAATTGCCCAAGGACATTTTCGCCATTGAATTCCCCATTTAAAATCGAATAGGGATTTTCCAATGAGGATTGACTTCCCCATTTCAAACGGAATAGGGATTATCCCATGGGCATCAGTCGGCAAGAACTCCTTGCATGGCTTTTTTGGACACCGACTTCTGCTAATATTCCGCGCTCACAATCGTCTAGATAAGCATACTCTTTGCATAATCTGTATGGGAGTTTAGCGGGTTGCCGTCCTGCGACATCTCGCGCCAAGTCTCGGAACTAACGCGAGGCGGTTTCCAATGGACATCTTTGGGTAATGCTGATCATTCAGTTCATCCGCATTTACTTCCCAATGGACATCATTGGGTAAAGCTGATCATTTCGTTCATCAGAATTTGCCTTCCAATGGACACCATTGGGCAATGCTGATGGCTCGGTCCATCAGCATTTGCTTTCCAATGGCTTTAACTTCGTAAATTATTGGAATTAAAAAAATTCTTTCCGAGGATATATTCTTAAAGATCCACACTTTCAAAATATACAAAAAAAATAGATTTTTTCAAAATTCTAGACCAGAATACCCTCTTAAAGTTACGTTCTAACGTGTCGGGCATAGTTGCTGTGACACTAAAATAGCTATAACTCCGTAAATTATTGGAACTTAATTTTCTATCGATAATATATTTTTGAAGGCCTAAACTTTTAGAATATACAAAAAAAAATCTTTTCAAAATTCTAGACCAGAATTCCGCCTTGAAGTTACGTTCTAACGTAACGCGCATTGCTGTATCACTAAAATAGCTATAACTTCGTAAATTATTGAAATTGAAAAATATGCTTTCGAGTACGTATTCTTAAAGATCTAAACTTTAAGAATGTGCAACAAAAAAAATAATGTTTTCAAAATTCTAGACGAGATTGGCCCCTCAAAGTTACGTGACGGGCATAGTTGCTGCGTCACTAAAATAGCTATAACTCCGCAAATTATTGGAATTTAAAAATTTCCTTTCGAGGGTATATTCTTAAAGATCTAAACTTCAAGAATATGCAAAAAAAATGATTTTATCAAAATTCTAGACCAGAATACTGCCTCAAGAACAAACCACCAGGTTTTCAGATCTCTTGGTCGTTTTCTTGGTGCAAGAAGTGTCTCAACCTTCTGGAAATTGTCCGATAAACACGAGATCAGGAATAACCTGTCTGACAACGAGGTAAAAGCGTCTCTCGTAAACGTTTTCAAGATGAGGCCTGATTTTAGATGGGCGAAAACACGGGAATATATATATACAGATATTGCAGCATGCAAAAAAAAATTACGGTTTATAGTTTCTTCGTACTCAGACTGGTTCAGACATATTTCTTTTATTCATGTCACGTGGTTTCTTCAAAGTCACGGTATTTATTACGAAAGAGCGAAATTACAATGTCCTCGTATTTCTCTTATTTTTCGTATTCCATGCCAGACCTCGTCTCAGTAATTTTGCATATTTCACAAACTTTCCATTATCCCGATAACACAGTCACTCTTTATCTACACTGTAAAAAATTTTTGTATTAAATTTAATAAAAAAAATATGAAGTTTTTATGCATATACAATATATTAATTTTATTATACGTTCGTATATTAAAATTCCAATATAAGTATATGAAAAATCAAATAACTTCTTTTAATTTTCATATACGTTCGTATATTAAAATTCTAATACATAGTATGATTTTTAAAACAGAATCATGAAAAAAGATATGAAAATTAATATTCTTTTGTAAATTAAAATTAAAAGAAGTTATTTGATTTTTCATATACTTATATTGGAATATTACTGCACACATTGTATATGAAATTTAGTATCCTGTATATGCATAAAAACTTCATATTTTTTTTATTAAATTTAATACAAAAATTTCTTACAGTGCAACTAAAATTGTACGCCCGAGATATCCACATTAGGGATATTCGCAAGGGTCAGCTCGACCGAAAAGTGCAATGGAAGGGCTTCGCCCTGGAGCAACCGCCTTAATCATCACGGTATAACCTCTGCGCCAGGTAAGTATATTGGGCACGCTCGCTGGCCGTCCGGTATATAACACCGTCATACGCCTATTTCGCTTGGGCACAGAGGTCCGAGCGCATGCGACGCATAGCGGTGGATGCGTCAACTAGCACGGCCGCTGACATTGATTGTAATTTTGGAAAATAAGTTAATTAATTTCCAATAACGTATCTTAAAAATGCGAAAAAGCATATAGAAACCATTTTAATATACGGGGATTTGAATTTTCAACGTTCATCTTTTAATTCTAATATCCGAATATTAAATTTAAGATGAAATTGTTAATTTTCCAATACCATGTATATTAATTTCAAGTTCGTATACTTGTTATTGAAATTCCCTATACTGTAATTTCATTACAATATTGAAAAAAAATTTCAATGGTTGATTGCAATTTTAAGAAATAAGTGTTTGAAATAATGTATTTGAAAATTGCGAAAAAGTATACAAAAACTATTTTCATATACGGGTATATTAATTTTCAATGCTCACTCTTTTAATTTTAATATACAAATATTAATTTTAAGATGAAATTGTTAATTTTCCGATACCTTGTATACTAATTTCGGTTTCATATACTTGTTTTTGAAATTTAATATACTTTTGTATATTAAATTTAATAACATTTTTTACAGTGATATTCTTGTGTCTGCTTTTTTTCCCTCAAATTTCCAAGTAAGTTTACCTTATCGTCGTTCGGTCGCTCGACGTAACCAAGCGGTGGAGTTGCGGTCGAGATTGCCGCAGAAAGAATCAGGGCCACCTGTAATCAAGAAAAGGGAACAAAAAGTTGAAAAAAAAGCGATCAATAGTAACTAAGCTACTCCATTTTAATAAATAAAAATCATGCAAATTAGAAATTTGCACATAGCTTCCTCATATTTTTCCGTCGTTCCTCAACCCTCCTTTATGAGGATCACCTTGACCATCTTTATGACATGTATGTTTATTATCATGGCTTCCTCATAAAGGAAGCTTCACGAACGACGGAAACAAATGAAGAAGCTATATGTGCAAATTTCTAATTCGCATGATTTTTTAGCAGTTCCGTTCAATTACATTATCAATTGTTTTTGTCGTCCAGTGTATTGGTGCTAGAGAAGTGAACTCGATAGCTGCTAAATTACCAAACTTAGTGTTAACAAGTATTTTTCGAAAATTTCAAAAAAATTTTTGCGAACGAACACCTTGAGCGTTTTTCACCAAATTCAACTCTAACCATTCTTATCATCTAGTGTATTTGTGCAAAAAGTTTTAGCTCGATACTTCTAAAAATGCGGATGTTGGAGCGTTAACAAAATTGTTATGGAAATTTCAAAAAAAAAATTTTAACTGAACCCCTTATGCGATTTTTATGAGATTTGGTATTATTTTTCATTGTCATTGAGTGTATCGTCACAAAAAAAATTCAGCTCGATAGATGCAAAATTACAAAAGTTAGAGAACTTACAATTTTTTTGCGAAAAATTAAACATTTTTTTCAAACCAAACCTCTTGAGCGATTTTTCCTAGATTCAATCCCGACCGTCCTTATTATAAAGTGTATCTGCACATAAAATTTGAGGGTGGTAAATGCAAAATTACGAAAGTCAGACGACTAACAAACAATTTACAAAAAATACAAAATCCAGCACAAATAGACAATTATTTTTCAATATAACAAAAAATTGCACTTAGAACAGGGACATACGTAGTCTACTTGTATACCAAAATTTCAAGTCGATCTCCCAAAGCGTTCTCCAGACATATTCATTTTAAGGCGAGGCTAAATACCGACATTATTACCGAAGCCCTACATTATCGACTCAAAATCGCCGTCCAAACTTTTTCCAATACCGGTGGATAAATATTAATTAAATTTATGAATTAATGATGAATGAATTGCAAAATGCAAATGCGAGACATAAATCAAAGTTTTCGTTAATTGCCACTGACTTGTCAGATAGTTTGGATAGAAGTCTGATGAAAGTAATGTTATTTCATAGGAATTCCACATGGGGCTGCCCTCTTTCGGATTTCTGTGAACTTAATTTCGCCATTTTTTTTTCGACAAAACACGAAATTTATCAACATTTATCTCGTGATTGGGATTCCAAACTTATGTCGCGGTTTTTTCATAAAATAATGTCAAAGACGTATCGATATTCGTACTTTGGTGTTGGTTATGGAGCCCCACTCTTGGTTTTAGCTGAAATGCCGTAAAAACATTATAATTTAATATTTTCAATTACAGATTTTTTATGATAATCGGATCTGTAATTTTTTCTTTCGTTTTCCGAAAATTTTTTAGTGGGGCTCCATTTGTGCCATAATTCTGATGATACTGTCAAAATTTTATTGATTTTCATCCATTCGTGCCAGAGCAAGTTTGGAATCCATTTTCGAGGTGCTAATGTCGGTGTTTAGCCTCCCCTTAAGGAAAGCACAAAGCGTACACACACACACACACACACACATACGTCCGAACATTTTTTCCAAATGTGATTTCTCGACGTTTTGGGATATTTTGAACACACTGACATGAAAATTACGAAAAAAAACTTTTTCGCGAAAACAAAGCTTCCTTTATGAAGAAGCAAAAAGTAAATAAATAAATAAACTACCTAACAATTATTAAATATATTAAATAAATAAATAATTATATTATTAATATAATATAATTAATTAATATATAATATTAATTATCTTGTTCATTGAATTATTTAAATTTTCATTTACTAAATTATTTAAATATTCAAATCATTAAATAAACAAAAAAATTTATTTATTTATTTATTATACAAACAAGTAAGTAGATAAATAAGCTTATAGTTGCAAAAAAGGTATTGAGATACAAAATTTGTCTGCTGGCTTTCAAAAATATTTTGCCAAACTGCCTATTTATATGGGCTTAATTTCAAAAATCCACAAAAACGTAGATGTGACTCTGCGTAATTTATATTCAATATTTCAGAGCGTAATCCACGGTCTCAGAGGCGATGCATATGCTTAAGCGCTTACACATTCATGTTTACTTTTAAGCAGCTTTGAGCTTATACTACATCCATATATGGGGGATTCCTGGCAAAGACCGCGGATGTTTACCTCTGATCCCTTTTAATATTATACCTCTAATTTTTTAAAAGTTTATTCTTCAAAATTTATCTAACAAAATCAAACTCGTTTGTTTTCAAATTTTTCACCAGTTATGTCTTTTACATTTTTGTTTGTGTCAAAAAATTGCTCTCAATAAATCGAAAAAAACATTACCGGATAAAAGTTATGGTTGCAATTATTTAGAAATCGATTTTTGTCGATATTAGATTTTAATTTTTGATGCTTTGAGACGAGCAAATAAGGTCAAATCCTACGACAACAAGTTTAATTAATAATTAATAAAATAATAAATAAATAATAAAATAATGACAATTAATAAAATTATTGAAATTAATATAATCATTGAAATAAGTCTACGAAAATTCTAGTGCTTTTAAGAAATCCTCGAAAGATCACAGAAATCCTAAAAAAGTTCTAAAAAATAACAGAAAATATCGGAAGGAATCAGGGTCAAAGATTGACCGAATTGCCTAGGAATCCCTTATATTATATACGTATATATGTATATTCAACAGTGTATAAAGGCACAGCGATGAAGCTGTGCTTTGTCGAGCTCGACGAAGCTTTTAGTGCCACTACATTCGTACCATCATGTATATTTATACATGCATAATATATATATGAGGCGTTCCAGTTGAAAGCGACCATTTTCTGTCCCTTCAATCGATCGGTTTGGAATGCTATGCAGAAAAAAAATTTCCTCTCTAAAAATGTCCCCAAATTTTTACAGAAATTTCCCAGACTCTCTCTCTACCCCTTAACTAATAAAAAACACTTGGTACCATAAACAAAATTCAGTTCAGCTTATTCAGTTGGGTCTTATGACAATACATGAATATATTCTAATCCAAATAAATAAATATTCAATAATAATATTGAATTTTTATAATATATAAATAATAATAAATATTAAATAATAAGTAAACAGTACATTGAAATTTGGAACTAATATGTGTTCTCGTAAAATTAAAGTTGGTTGGTGATCATTAAAAAACTATTAACTCTTCTATTCCTCATACTTTGGTTGTACTATCTAGAAATTTTTATTTTTTTTCAATTTTTTTATTGATTTAAATGATGCATAAACTATTCCAAAACGATATTCAAAAGCTATTTTGGGGAAGGCATGCTTATAAACAATTTCGCAGCTCATTTTGTTCCGAAATACGTTTAATTTCATTAATTTAAACGCGTTTTTCTCGAAACTCTGTTTTTCAAATTTGTAGCTCGCTCAATTTTTTTCCGATTGTTTTGAAATTCTAACTGCAGCTTTTTAGATAGATTATCTATCGAACTACCCACGATTTTTACGATTGATAAATAATTGCATTTGCAGTAAACAATTTAAGTTCAATGTTTTCTGATAAAAGAAGATAAAAATCAAAATTGATGCCAATTTGTAAATTTTCAAATAAAATAAAAATCTTGGAGACTTCAAAATATAAAAACTAAAGTAGAATGAGAAAAAAATTGGGTTTTTTTTCTGGTGGTTCGTTCCTCCTTAGAAAAAAAAATGTGTTCTTGCGCATTACAACGACGCCATTTTGTATCTTAAATATAAATGAAAAATATTTTCGTACAATAAACATAGAATAAAATCTTGAAACTTCATTTTGATTCATTGTTTGGTGAGCGAAACAAAAAATTCTCAAAAATGATTCGTTTTTCAGTGCGCCTCAAATCGAAAGGGTCTATTTCACTTGGAATTCCCCATGTATACTATACATCGTACAACGTCCTTCTCTGAGCCTCGAGGAAACGTCGATTCGTGGCTAGCCAAGCAGGATATCTCCTAGCTGCTATAGTTGTGTCTAAAAGCATCGAGTCACGAGCTTTCCCTACTTCGAAGGCTAAAATGAGATTCTGCCCTCCACTCGGCAAGCAAAATTTTGTCTTGGGTAAACAAACACACATTCGTATATATAGAAAACAGTCTTCGGCCTTGCTTTCTCCAGCAGAATTTCGACCTCTTTGACTCCTTTACTCTTCCTTTGCCCTGCTATAAACCAACCCCATCCGTGATTTGCATAACCGGAGACCCTCTTGTGACCGTAATCCGAGCCTTTCCCTACTCTCCGTCTTTTCCCACACATAAACTCATTTCGCCTTCCTTTCTCCTTCACGTTGTTTACCATTCGACAAATTCAAATTCAGGTTTGTAATGATTATCGTCCATAATCATGAAGATCAACGTCACGGAAACGTCTCTCTGTTCATCAACAAAATTGTTTCAAATAATTTTAATCTTCTCCCCCTTTGATCGTGGTTCTTTGTTTCCTGCGTGAAAGAAGCTTTTTCATCGTGAAAAATTTTGTTTTTCTTTGGATTTTCTCGTAATCTTCAAAATATCTCAAAAGATCACAGGAATGACTTTTTTCAATTCTCGAAGTTTGTTAGTATCAAAAAGCTTTTTTTTTTCAGATTTCACCAAATTTCAAAATACGTCCAAAAATGATATTTTCAAGTCCTGCAAATTCTAGAATTCGCTAGAAATTTTTTTAAAAATGACGGTGAAGGGAAACGAAGGAATCACTTGGAAATTTTTGTAAGCCATTTTTTTCTTTCCGTCCCAGACCAAATCCAAGTTTCCATTGTTTCGACTTATCACGGCCTTGGCATTTTTCAAAAAGCATTCAAAAATCATTATTTTCTGCCATTTTGCCATTTTATCATGTAAATTAAATTTTTCTTATTGCATATTTATGATCAGAGGGCGATTTTATAGTTCCAAATAGTGATGAAAGAATCTTCGGCCCGAATTTTAAGTTTCTAAGATCTATCTTAAAATCGATCTTAAGGTCAAACTTGAGTTCAATGGAAAGTTTTATCTTAATTCTTTCATTAAGATATTAATTATTTTATTAATATAGTTCAATGGAGAGTTTTGTCTTAATAAAGCTTTCCAATGAACTCAAGCTGGAACTTCAGATCGATCTTAAGTTCCAACTTGAGATGGATCTTAAGTTTGAACTTAAGTATCATTATAAGTTCATATACTCAAGTTCAAACTTTAGTGCGAACTTCAGATCGATCTTAAGTTCAAACTTAATTTTCGTTTGAAGTTTGATCTTAAGATCCATCTTGAGCTTGAACTTAAGTTCGATCAAACTTTTTTCATCGCCTCCTTCGACCGTGTTTTTTGATATAAGTTGTCAAAATAATTAAGTTCGATCAAACTTGAATTTAAGATCGGTCTAAAGTTTGCACTGAAATTTGAACTTAAGTATAAATTTATAATCACACTTAAGTTCAAACTTAAGATTCGTCTTAAATTGGAACTCGAGTTCGATCTTGAGTTTCAACTTGAGTTCAATGGAAAGTTTCATTTTAAGTTTGATCTTAAGATCTTGAAATTCAGGCCTTAGTTTCCTGATTATTCATCGTCGTTCCTATATGAGAAATAATTGAACTTGAAAATTGAACTGAGGAAACCCTGGACAAAGTTAAGTTTTTTCAAATAACACAATACATTTTTCTATTCTGTTGTATTTTTGCTTCAGGATTTATTGAATCGTCACCGATTGATATATCGAATTGAATAGACACATGATGTTTTTTCTTCAATTTTGTCGTAGAGTTCAATCTCGGAAATATATATTTTTTTCACACAACTTTTTAACTCTTTATATGTTCGTTTTTATTTCCAGAGCGAGGCACACATTGAAAAACGTGGCTCTAAAGGCGAAGAGCTCTGGACCCAAAAGTTCAAGACTGATCTCAGTCACGCTGTATCCACTTGCAAGTAATACTATAAGTACACGATATATGAAGCATTCCTCGACAAATCGTTCAGCGAATTCATCAAATTACTTCCCGATACTTCTTAATAAAATTACGACAGGAATTGGATCAATAAATTGATAGTGAAATGCGTTTTTTTTTTACTGAAAAAAATGTCTACAATCTTTATTAACCAAGATGAAGTTATCTGCAAGGAAAGTGAAGCCTCTTTCAACCAAGTCGTTTAAAAAATCTGAAATAATTCACAAGAAGTCTTTCCAACTATCCTGACATGTCGGTTAATTTTGCGAGAATTTATAAATGTTTGACGCAAAAAATAGGGACTGAGTTGTTGGAGAATTCTTCATAAACAAGAGCGTAAGAGCGGCGAAGAATCCTCCCAGAGGAGGAAGCAACAATAACACTCGAGGCGATACGAAGTTTCGAGCGAACTTTTGTTCATTCATAGCGAAAAAGATTACGAAAAAAGTGAGCAAAAAGAAAACGAATACAATGGAAAACAAAAATTTGTGCGCGAGGAAACAGTGAGAATGATGATATATTTTCGTTCATGGCGCGAAAGTAAAAATGGTGAAATATTTATTAAGTTTTTAAAAAGTTGATAAATTTACGTATATGCGTATGTAAACAAATATATAGAATGTATATGGGGTTAGGGTGGGTCAAATAAAATGACTAATTTTTTTTCCTCCATATAATGAAAAATATATTGTTTGGTATCTCAAAAAAACCCTCTGCAAGTATTGGCTCTTCATATTTAAATTAAGAGGTCCGTAAACACAAATTTTTATTTTCCATTTAAATGACATAGGAAATTTTTTTTTTAACTTTGGAATTTTATTAGACTTTAACCGTTGAGGTTAGGACAGTTTTTTAGCACATTTTAGCACCTCAACGGTTAAAGTCTAATAAAATTCAAAAAGTAAAAAAAAAAAATTCCCAAATTATTTAAATGGGAAATAAAAATTTGCGATGAGGGACCTCTTAATTTAAATATTAAGGGCTAATACTTGCAGAGGGTTGATTTGAGATGCCAAACAATACATTTTTCATTATATCGAGAAAATAAAAAATTAGTCATTTTATTTGACCCACAGAACTTAAGATCAAACTTAAGTTCCAAAGTAAGATGAATCTTAAGTTTGAACTTAAGTTTCATTATAAGTTGGTACTCAAGTTCAAACTTTAGTGCGAACTTCAGATCGATCTTAAGTTTGAACTTAAATATTGTTCGAAGGGTCATCTTGAGATCCATCTTGAGCTTGAACTTAAGTTCGATCAAACTTCTTTCATCAAGATGGATCTTAAGTTCAAACTTCAACCCAAATTTAAATTTGAATTTAAGATCGATCTGAAGTTCGCACTAAAGTTTGAATTTAAGTATGAATTTATAATGACACTCAAGTTCAAACTTAAGATTCATCTTAAATTTGAACTTAAGTTCGATCTTAAGTTCCAACTTGAGTTCAATGGAAAGTTTGACCTTAAGATCGATCCTAAGATAGATCATAATATTTTGAAATTCGGGCCTTAGACTGTGTTTAATGTATTCAAATATTATTAGATTTTCAAATTTTCAAAATCAATATTCAAATTTTTTAAGAATGTTCCAACCTCAGAAATATAATCATAGAAAAAATATAAAAATTCCAATTCGTGGCTTATAAATTTTTCTGTAACGTTTTTAATCGATGAGATTAAATTTTTCAGATTTTATTTTGGCAATTTGTAAATGAAAATAATATTTAATAAATAAGGACTGGTCAAAAACTTTTGAAATTCTTTTACATAGTTGCAAGTCCTTTTTGCCTCAGTGCAACGATTTATTAAATTCACTTTAAGTGCTCCCTGTATATGGCACGTTCCACGAATTATGGGAGAACGATTGTGCGCCTATTTTTCTTTTTTCCTATAAATCTGTACATATGTTGGGGACATCAAGCAAAGCACTGAACTAAATTTTTAGACCCCTATCGCTGTTATGACCTGAGATAATTGATATCCTATTTTTCATCTCTTCAAAATTTGTCTAATTTCACGCGTCGTTCGCGCGTTCAATTTCGTTCGTAGGACATTTTTGACAGAGGTATTTTTTTTTGTAAAAAACTGTAAATTTAAAAAAAAATCAATTTTACTCTATCGATCATCCTTATGAATAAAAATTGAGTTTATTTCTTTAAATCGCGTTTTTTTGTCTTCCACCCTATAAAATGGTCTTTTTTATATTTTTTTTTGAAAAGCTGAGATTTTTTTTACATAGATTTAAGTTATTTCAAGAGTGGGACTCTTATAGGAACAAGGCGAGAACAATTTATTTGAAAAAAAAAAAATTCAATTTCCATGCTAAAATGTCCCAATTAACCATTTTTACGAAATTTGAAATATCGTATACATGAAATTGGATTGGATTGAATTTGATTATTGGATTGGATTGAATATGAAATTGGATTATTCAATGAAATGTCTTTATTTTTTCTGATCCCTGAAAACCACCATCATAAAGATATTTCATTGAATGATCCAATTTCATATGCTTATTGAGTTTTTTATTTTACGATTTTCATTAATATTCCTTGGGGAATGATTTTTGTGAATATTAACATGAAAGCTTTTCAAAAAAACTATAAAAATGACTATTTTATAGGGTGGAAGACAAAAAAAACGCGATTTAAAGAAATAAACTCAATTTTTAGTCATAAGGATGATCGATAGAGTAAAATTGATATTTTTTTTTTTTGAAAATTTACAGTTTTTTACAACAAAAAAATACCTCTGTCAAAAATGTCCTACGAACGAAATTGAACGCGTAAACGACGCGTGAAATTAGACAAATTTTGAAGAGATAAAAAATAGGATATCAATTATCTCAGGTCATAATAGCGATAGGGGTCTAAAAATTTATTTCAGAGCTTTGCTTGATGTCCCCAACATATGTACAAATTTATAGGAAAAAAGAAAAATAGGCGCACAATCGTTGCCCCATAATTCGTGGAACGTGCCATATACTTGCGCCAGTAATAAATTTTTTGCCAGGTATTCGTAGAATTTGAGCGCTCGGGAAAAATTTTATATCAACAAAGTAAAGATCTGATTGATATTGCTCGCATCTCGCTCTCGTTCTGCGCCTTGCCCGATTTTTTCCTTTGTGCAAAAATTCTTATTTCTCTTCCATCTTACGGCCAACACGGTACAAGTATACTTGTATACAGATGAAAAAGATTTCATATTTTTCACGAGAAGAAAGTGGTGCACCCATGGCGCACAAGCGGGTCTGTTTTGTTTCTTTTTTGCTGGGAAACGCGATGCATAAGTATAACGTCGATATCAATCTCAATATTCCCCAGCTAGCCAAACGGGAACAGAGAGAGAGAGAGAGAGAGAGAGAGAGAGAGAGAGAGAGAGAGAGAGAGAGAGAGGAGAGATCCATAAGCTTTTCTATTTCGATACCGGGTCCAGGTGGAAAATCCAAGAAGAAAACGTAATGGACGCCTGGGGACTTGCCTCTGGTCCTCGAACATACGTCCATATTATTAACCCTCTTTCATACATCCACGTTATATTCACAAAGATATTTTCATATCATAGAAGACTTCAAAATAGTTTAGCAATAGATAACTCCCCTCCCTACTCCGACTTAGAGGTACATAATCTTGAAAACAAAAATAAAAAAGAATTTTTAAAAGCGAATTTTTTTCATTCTAAAAATTTGCATTCTATAAAAGTTCCCTTAAAAATTCGTGGTGATAGGATAAAAATTCAGAGTTTGTCTATATCGTTACATTTTAGGATTATTTAGGATTTTATGATGTTTTAGGATTCACAAAGATATTTCCATATCATAGAAGACTTCAAAATAGTTTAGCAATAGATAACTCCCCTCCCTACTCCGACTTAGAGGTACTTAATCTTGAAAACAAAAATGAAAAAGAATTTTTTAAAGCGAATTTTTTTCATTCTAAAAATTTGCATTCTATAAAAGTTCCCTTAAAAATTCGTGGTGATAGGATAAAAATTCAGAGTTTGTCTATATCGTTACATTTTAGGATTATTTTAGGGTTTTATGATCTTTTAGGATTCACAAAGATATTTCCATATCATAGAAGACTTCAAAATAGTTTAGCAATAGATAACTACCCTCCCTACTCCGACTTAGAGGTACATAATCTTGAAAACAAAAATAAAAAAGAATTTTTTAAAGCGAATTTTTTTCATTCTAAAAATGTTCCCTTAAAAATTCGTGGTGATAGGATAAAAATTCAGAGTTTGTCTATATCTTTATATTTTAGGATTATTTCAGGATTTTATGATGTTTTAGGATTCACAAAGATATTTCCATATCATAGAAGACTTCAAAATAGTTTAGCAATAGATAACTCCCCTCCCTGCTCCGACTTAGAGGTACTTAATCTTGAAAATAAAAATAAAAAAGAATTTTTTAAAGCGAATTTTTTTCATTCTAAAAATTTGCATTCTAAAAATGTTCCCTTAAAAATTCGTGGTGATAGGATAAAAATTCGGAGTTTGTCTATATCGTTATATTTTAGGATTATTTAAGGATTTTATGATGTTTTAGGATTCACAAAGATATTTCCATATTATAGAAGACTTCAAAATAGTTTAGCAATAGATAACTACCCTCCCTACTCCGACTTAGAGGTACATAATCTTGAAAACAAAAATAAAAAAGAATTTTTTAAAGCGAATTTTTTTCATTCTAAAAATTTGCATTCTAAAAATGTTCCCTTAAAAATTCGTGGTGATAGGATAAAAATTCAGAGTTTGTCTATATCTTTATATTTTAGGATTATTTCAGGATTTTATGATGTTTTAGGATTCACAAAGATATTTCCATATCATAGAAGACTTCAAAATAGTTTAGCAATAGATAACTCCCCTCCCTACTCCGACTTAGAGGTACATAATCTTGAAAATAAAAATAAAAAACAATTTTTTAAAGCGAATATTTTTCATTCTAAATATTTTCATTCTAAAAATGTTTCCTTAAAAATTCGTGCTGATAGGATGAAAATTCAGAGTTGGTCTATATCGTTACATTTTAGGATTATTTTAGGATTTTATGATGTTTTATGATTTTTTTATTTTTTAAAAATGTAGTGATTACGAAGTACTATAATTAGTCCAAGATCTTTGTTGTTATTAAGTTTGTAGCAGATAGAATTTGTTTCGATTTAAATCAAATTTCACTTTTGATCGATCGTTTTCATTTTTGCTAATTTCAATTTCGAAATACTGACATTAACAATAAACGCAAAATTATTGAGCTTAGAGTAAATACTTAAAACGAACCAATTGCCTCTAAAATTTTTTATTTAAAATAGTGAAAAAGTGGATAGATAAAGTTTCTTCATTATTGTTTTCTAACAAGCTTAAAAAAACTGGGGGAATTTTTCTAAATTAATTAATAATTTTTCTTATTTTTTTCTTAATTCTTTTTTCACAACATATTTATGAAGATCTGCCGTGTTGAGAAAAGTAGTTTTGAGAAAAACGTCGGTAGTCCAATTTGCTCCACGTGACAGGCGTAGTTGCTGCGTCACTAAAATAGCTATAACTCCGTAAATTAGTGGAATTAAAAAATTTCCATTCAAGGATATACTCTTAAAGGTCTAAACTTTAAGAAAGTGAATTTTTTTTTAAATTCTAGACCAGAATACCTCCTTAAAGTTACGCTCCGACGTGACAAGCATAGTTGCTGCGTCACTAAAATAGCTATAACTCCGTAAATTATTGAAATTGAAAAGTTTCCATTCAAGGATATATTCTTAAAGGTCCAAACTTTAAGAAATGGCAAAAAAAAATTTTTTTTTTAATTCTAGACCAGAATATCTCCTTAAAGTTACGCTCCGACGTGACCAGCATAGTTGATGCATCACTAAAATAGCTATAACTCCGTAAATTACTGGAATTGAAAAATTTCCATTCAAGGATATATTCTTAAAGATCTAAACTTTAAGAATATGAAAAAAAAAATTATTTTTAAAAATTCTAGACCCAGAATACCGCCTTAAAAAAATTAATCATATAATCCTCTGAAAATGAAAGTGAATGATTTTTAGGATTCCCTTAGAGTTTCCTTATCCACAGATTTTGGAACTCCATAATTCCGAACGAATGACTCATTGAAAATTGTGCTGGAAGATTTTTTGCGCGTATTACCAAAATCACGATAACAATTTTTGTCATCTTCTTTATTCTGAGTTTGTCAAGGAAAATTTTTATGTACGATACACGTTTATGTACATAATACGATGCAGGCGGGATTTTAGAGTCTCCCAGACATGGAATTTCGCGTTCTAGACGATTTCACATTCCCTTTTCCCTTGTTCCACGAAAGAACCACAGCCTCGGGGATATGGAGTAACGGTTTTGTCCATACCCACAAAACCCAATGTACCGCGAGAGAGAGAAAGAGAGAGAGAGAGAGAGAGAGAGAGAGAGAGAGAGGGAAAACCTTATGCCCTTCGCATAAGGTTCCTCCTTGCACTCCTCTCTTTTGCCCTCCTGGTCACATATATTGCGTGCCAATTTTGCGAGAACCTATAATAATATAGTATTTTGCTGAAAAGAAGAAGGAACGTTGTCGTTTCAGGGCAAAAATCCGATAATAGAACGTTGCCAGAGACGCGGTTATTATGATATTTATGATGTATCGTAAAAGGATGTATCCCCCTTCCTGTGATAAACACACTTCCACAAGTCGGGAGAATGTGTAAGCTGCAAAATGTTCCCAGAATCGTGGCTACACAAAAGCACGGACGAAATTTTCAATTTTACGAAAAAGTTCGATTTGCCAGAGAAAATCAGACTTTGAAGTTGCAAAAAAAAAGTTTGCTCATTTCTTTTCATGTGAAGGACCCAACCAATATCCTTTCGTTTTTCGACTGGCTTTTTTACCTACCTTTCCTCTAAAACATAAAATTCTGTGGAGAAATCGAACGATGAAAAGAAATTGGGAACTCTGAGGCCTTAACGTCTTGAATTGTCGAAAATTTGAAAATTTTCGAAATTTTCCATTCAGGGCGTTTTTCGCAAAACTCATTTTCTCCATATAGTCCATCGAGACCAATTTTTGATATTTTGATTTTTACATTTTTTATAAATAATTCAATTGAAAAATTGTGCGAAATGCATGCATTTTTTCAAACTGCCATAAATTGATAAACTGCAAAAAATTATCTGCATAAATTAACAAACTGCAAAAAAATGAATATCATCAACTTGTTCATTGATTGTTTTCAGTGTTTTATCTTTTTTAGAAAAATCAGAATTGTCCGAAGACAACCATTTTCCATTTTAAACGATATTCATTTTAAACTACAAAAAAATAAATATCATCAACTTTTGTCATTGTCAAAAGAAAAATCAGTTCAAAACTTAAAAACATTTTCATTACTCGTTCATTGATTGTTTTCGGTGTTTTATCTTCATTAGAGAAATCGAAATTGTCCGGAGATAACCATTTTCCATTATAAATGATATCCTTTTTGAACTGCAAAAAAATAAATATCATCAACTTTTGTCGTTGTCGAAAGAAAAATCAGTTTAAAACAAAAACATTTTGATTACTCGTTCATTGTTTGTTTTCATTGTTTTATTTTTATCAGAGAAATCGAACTTGTCCGAAGATAACCATTTTCCATTATAAATGACATCCATTTTAAACTGCAAACAAATAAATATCATCAACTTTTGTCATTGTCAAAAGAAAAATCAGAGTTTAAGACAAAAACATTTTCATTACTTGTTCATTGATTGTTTTCATTGTTTTATCTTTATTAGAACAATCGAAATTGTCCGAAGATAATCATTTTCCATTTTAAATGATATTCATTTTAAACTGCAAAAAAATAAATATCATTAACTTTTGTCGATGTCAAAAGAAAAAGCAGTGTAAAACAAAAACATTTTAATTACTCATTCATTGATTGTCTTCATTATTTTATCTTTATTAGAGAAATCGAAATTGTCCGAAGATAACCATTTTCCATTTTAAATGATATTTTAAACTGCAAAAAAATAAATATCATCAACTTTTGTCATTGGCAAAAGAAAAATCAGTTAAAAACTTAAAAACATTTTCATTACTTGTTCATTGATTGTTTTCATTGTTTTATCTTTATTAGAGAAATCGAAATTGTCCGAAGATAACCATTTTCCATTTTAAATGATATTTCAAACTGCAAAAAAATAAATATCATCAACTCTTGTCATTGACAAAAGAAAAATCAGTTGAAAACTTGACATTTTTATTACTTGAAATCAATCAGATAAATCATAAAATTTTCTTTTTAAGTCTCCAATTTTTCTTTTACAAACGTCAGGTCGAAAATTATGAATTAAATATCAAACTCGATGTCTTGCGATAAAAGTTAGCGTTGGAAAGGATAAATTGCGGAAAACATGAGCACAGTTTTGGAGAACATTGTCCACAGTTTCTACTGCTAAATATGCGAATCCAGAGATAATTATGCTGCGTGTAAAAGTTGCGATTGTGTACCTCAAACGTGGGAATGAGATAATTAATGGCCGTGAAACTGATTCACGTGGAAACACGCAAAAAAAAGTTATCCGAGCCGCAGACAGACGCATAATATTCGCTTGTAACTAGTGTACAGATAGGAAAAATAAACGTCGCCGTGTAAGTACAAGTTAATTAACATTGAAGCGCGTGTAACATCAAGAGAAAGAAACAAGCGGGATATATATCGCGAGCGAGGAAAGCGCGAAAGCTGGTTCTACCATCGTGGAAAACTCATCATAAGATCCTAAAGGCCGACTCCCAAAGAAACAAAAAAGGCAAAGAATTCCTTCCCCGTTTCGCGCGTGACTCTTTCTTTTTTTTCCTCTGACTCTCTTCTCCTCTTTTTTATGTTCCCGACATACCGGAAGATATCAATCGCGAGGACCGACGGATCTTTCAGACCCGACTCTTTGATACCAAAAAACGAGTCCATTGTATTTTTATTTTCATCATTTTTTGTCGCGTCTCTTCGTTTGATCACATCCAAGTAATTAGCAACGTTGAAAGATCCATGAAAAAATTATTTCCTCGCGGAAGAAAAATTTCGCTGAGTCACTTGATTAAGAATAACATTGTCATTCATTTGCGATATGGGACGAATTTTTTCACTATCTTTTTTTATGAATAATAAAAAAGTTCCAGCAGAAATGGAACTCTGGGATTTTTTCAACGCAGAATTTTTCGAAATTTGGAAATTAATATTTCACTGAATCCTTTGATGTTTATATTGAATGAGGATTCCAGGATTAACAGAAATAAACATTTTTTTTTATTTAACCCTTGCTTGACACACTGGGGTACAAAAGACCCCAGGCCTAATTTTAATTTTAAGTACCCTACATTTAAAAAATGGGACCTACAGCGACATCTGACAGTGGTTCGAGGATGCCACGACTCCTTCAAGGTTATAGCAGCACTCTAAGACAAAAAGTTTTTATGTAGTAGCCATCCAAAGTTGAGTGGTCTCGTCTGTGTGTGTCAAGTAAAGGTGGAGTGCAAGAATGTTGCGCGCATTTTATTCCTATTGTATTATTTTACTACCACTATTTTTTTTCTTGTAGTGCTATGTATTAACCAAACTCAGTTAAATTTTTAAACATTTTTCTCGAAAAATAAAAAAGTTATGATTTTTTTCGTAAAAGTTGTCTTTTTTTCAGTTTTTTGGATTTTTAATTTTTTTTTAATCACATTTAACTTTGATATTTTACTATAAATCATGTATAACTTTGGAGCGTAACCTCTTAAGAAGTTGTAAAAAAAATTGCAGGCTAAAATATTACATGGTATATTTTTTATAAGAATTTTTATGACTGGGGTGCAAACGACCCCAGTGTGTCAAGTACGGGTTAAAATGTACGAATAATTTTCAAAAATTTTTTTCTTTAAATTGTCTTATTAGTAGGGTTTAGAATTCTTTTTTTACATTTGGAGAATTAATATTTTTCATTTTTTTTTAATTTACACTTACTCCATAAAAGTATTGAGGAAAATTGTTAACAAGCAATAATATTCAAAACTTCAAAATTGAAGTGCAAAAGATTATTTATAAAAATTGTATACATAATATTGTGGCATGATTAAGTTTTGCGAGAGTTATCTGTTATTCCGAAGAAACAAAATAACAGAAGAATAATGAAGAATCGATCCAAAAAATTGAAAAATATTGTAAAATTTAAAATTTTGAAAAAATGAGAGCGAAATTTTAAACACTGATAACTCATTTTTTAAATTCACCCTCAATTTACGGTGGTCAAAGAAATGTATTTAGTGGCAAATAATCTGCGCACGAAACAAATGTTAATATCCCAATTTCAAAATTTCCAAAAACGAGGTTTTTGCAAAAAATTGATAAAAAATCCTACATGCTACCTATGGTACGAGGACTCTTTCTGAAACAAATCGTAAAATAATCTCGATGAGGAAGTTAACCTTCCGTGGTGACCTTGGATGAAAACGACCCCACGACGCCTTTTCTTTTTTCTTCTTTATAATTTTTTTTGAATATATAGCCATTTGATTTTTTTAAATCTAATTTTTTATACATCAACTGGAATGTTCGAAGGATGTTCTGTAATTTTTTGAGTTTTTTTCGACCGATAGTTTGGTCACAATAATTGTTCGAAAATGGTCAAGGTCAAATCGACCCAGATAAGTTCTGGAACTACCCCCAAACCAAATGTCTGCAAGCACGTGAATCATCCACTCGAAACACTTGCTTATCGACCCCAGTTTATGATCAGTGTCGAAGTTATCATTTTTTTTTTATTTTGCCTTCAAACTCACTGAATAGGACAGCAGATGCATCTTGAAAGCATGGAAGACCTTCCTTCCTTCTCACTTCCTCCTTTATCTGAATGATAAAATGCTGGAGGTTCGTCGAGATTTTTAAACACCTTTGCCGCGACAATAATAAGTCAACAATGGTCCTTCCTCATCCGAATATTCGACCAATTCCAACTTTGATCAAGTTCCCACAATCTTAATCAATTGCTAGGTCAAATTTAACTGGAAAATTGACAACAGTCGTGTCTGATTGTTTTAACCAACTTTACTTTTCCATGAGTCTTCGAGATTAATAGTAAAAAGCACCTTGAAGTTTGTTTTGTTTAGTCGGATCGACTGATCAATGTGGACCGTGTCCTGACGCGGTGTTAAGATTGCACTGGTTCGCCGGCTACGATCCACTTGACTTAACTCTGACGAAGCTCCAGTTTATCCCCCACACGCACTTTCACACAGAGGAAAAGAGAAAGAGACGGAGAAATATGGTGCGGGGACTTACTTTCTGGGTGTGGAGGGTCCACACATCTTGAGGGGCCTGATCGCCGACCAGCGTTGTTTATAGGCGGGTCATTCCATGTCAAATCGACCAGGAGTTGGAATCGACCCCTTTCAATTTCGATGAAATTTGGTCAGAAGTTTTCGTTTTTAATAAAACGAAGTTCTACCAATGGAAAAAAATTAAAAAATTATTTTTCGAAAGTTATGCACAATTCAAAATTTCACCATTTTTCAAATTTTTCAAGTTTATCTTTTAAATATCTCGAAAAATATTATAGTTACGAAAAATTGTTCTAAATTCGTCTTAAAGAGTATACTTGGGGCTAAGAAAAAAAAATATTCCAAATTTTTTTTTTTTGAAAAATGATGAATTTGCAGAATTTTGAATTTTCAAAAATCGTGAAAATTCAATCTCGACATTAAATTTTGGGTTCAACTTTTTTTTATATAATACCTTGTACTGATCTCAAAAGATCCTGAAATTTTCAGGATGGTGTTTTTTTGTTTCAAAAATATGAATTTTTGAATTTGCTTAAAAAAAATTTTTTTTTTACCTCTCAGTTAAGTAAAGTTGAGCAATCATGTAGTTTTGTAATTGTGAGCAGTACAAAAAAGTAAAAATAACAGATTTTGCTAAAAAAAAATTTTTTTTAACAAAACTCAAAAAATTATATTTTTGAAACAAAAAAACACCATCCTGAAAATTTAACCAAAAATTTAATGTTGATCATCGATTTTTAAAAATTTAAAAATTCATATTAAAAAAAAAACAAAAAACATCTTTCCGAAAATTTCAGGATCTTTTAAGATTAGTACAAGGTATTGTATAAAAAAAATTAAATACAAAATTTAATGTCAAACTTGGATTTTCACGATTTTTGAAAATTCAAAATTCTCCAAATTCATCATTTTTCAAATTTTTTTTGCGTAATATTTTGTATTTTCGTAATTATAATAGTTTTTGAGATAATTAAAAAATAAACTTAAAAGATTAGAAAAATTGTGTAATTTTAAAGCTTGCATAACTTTCGAAAAAAAACAATTTAATTTTTTTTTCTTTGGTAGAACTTCGTTTTATTAAAAACGAAAACTTCTGACCAAATTTCATCGAAATTGAAGGAGCTCGATTCCAACTCCCGGTCCCTTTGACATGGAATGACCCAGGTAAAAAGAGTGGTTGTAGCTGGTATAGAGGGCAATCTGGCGAATAGAGGGAGAGGAAGAGACAAAAGCCAGAGAAAATAGCCATGAGTTAAAAGGAATGAGCGGTGAATGTGTTTTTATATCCCTCTCGCTGGCTCCCACCTTGCTTTTGGGCCTCAAGTTGTTCTAAAGCTACCAAAAGAAAGGGGCATCAACGAAGACAAAGTGGTGGTACTTTTACAGCGTATGATCGACAAAGAGAGCGTAAAGGTAAGAGGAGATCGAAACACGCATAAGTGCACAGAGCTAAACCTATGATCTATCGACGATAAACTCTTTGGTATCTTGGTCCCGGACATTGGTCCAACATCATCGCGTTTATCGGATCCAAACTCTCCATTCCTCGATTCTTACGCATCGTTAAACGGAATAACGAGGAGTAACGAGTCTATGCAGACCCGGTGATAGCGGAGATTAAAGAAAGATAAGGATCTGATAAGAACAACATGCGAGGATAAAGATGCGTCGACTGAAAGGTTTCCAGCCGCAGAGATCTGGAGATGTGATCATAAGTGTATTAACATTCTGGTACAAGCGACCACAAATCACACGAACCCAATTTAAGCCACTTATGGTTATATGTGATACTGACACTAATCGCAATGAGCTAGGAAAGTCACTACTTTCGGATTAAAATGTTAACTCGATGAGAGAAGATGGTAGTTCCAAGTGCTTTATCGATAAACTTGGAGCAGGCTCGATGCTTCGAACTACTGGAAACCTCTCTGGATTGTGACGATCATAAGTGTTGGTTAAGCTTTACAGAAGTGGGAATCCTAACGATATGTCTGTGCAGATTTACAAACTGACTTTGTGATTACCGATAAGATTATTGAAACATCTGAATTATAGAGACACTTCTCTTCCAGAATAATCACTTATGATGATTGTATTTTGATTTTAAAACTCTCACAACTTTTTTCACAGGATAACTGATACATAATATAGTGTTGGTGAAACATTCCAGAAGTGGGAACCATAACAAAATGTCTGCACAGATTTATTAACTCAAACTCTAATTACTGATAAGATTTTCGGCTTCTAAAGTGACACTAATAGGCTCTTCCAAGGGGATCACTTATGATCTATCATTGCACTTTGATCTTAAAACTAATGAACCTTTTTGCACAGTCTAACTCATACATAGTCGTTAAACATTCCGGAAGTGGGGACCATAGTGAACAGTCTGAACAGTTCCATTAACTTAAACTCTCATTACTGATAAGCTTTGTTGGCGTCAGAATTATGGGGACACTAATGGGCTC
Source organism: Alloplasta piceator (assembly GCA_946863875.1). Taxonomy (NCBI): domain Eukaryota; kingdom Metazoa; phylum Arthropoda; class Insecta; order Hymenoptera; family Ichneumonidae; genus Alloplasta; species Alloplasta piceator. The sequence goes on along the minus strand of OX333075.1, from coordinate 47,129,756 downwards.
TTCCAAGAGAATCACTTATGATCTATCATTGCACTTTGATCTTAGAACTCCTTTGACTTTTCTTCACAGTCTAATGCATGGTACAGAGGTGGTGAAACATTCTAGAAGTCGTAACCATAGCAAAATCTTGGAGACACTAATGTGCTCTTCCAAAAGAAACACTTATAATCTGCCGATGCACTTTGGATCCTGGAACTCATGAACCTTTCTTCACAGCTTATCTCATGATCAGCATAGCCATGAGTTATTTGGTCCGGGCCAAATATCAACCCCAACCAATCAATCAACCAAATATCAACCCCATGGACGAGGTATAATCCATTATTAATGATCCATGAATTTCTTGACATAGACCTACTTTGAAAGCGTTAAAATAAATGATGACCCAGTTCCTGAGTCCTGAGTCCTGAGTTCCGAGTTCTAAGTCCTCAGCCCTGAGTCCCGAGTCCTAAATCATGAGTCCTCAGCCCTGAGTCCTGAGTCCTAAATCATGAGTCCTCAGCCCTGAGTCCAGAATCCTAAATCATAAGTCCCGAGTCTTAAGTCCTGAGTTCTGAGTTCTGAGTCCAGAGTCCTGAATCCACTCGTTGGCTCAGAAGCTCAAAGGGGTTGAAGTGCGTCTGGTATAATATACATTAGAAAACAAAAATTTTGAAAAAAATAACGTTCCGACAAGTCAAATTTTGAAAAAGTTATAGCTATATGAAAAATAAAAAGCCAATTTTTTTGAAAAATTCATAACTTTTTATCGGTTGGGTAAAAAAATTTGAAAAAATTCTGAAAAATGTTTTTGATTAGGTAGAAAAAGACAAAAAAGTTTCAACCAAATCGAAAGGGGTCAGGTTCTGAAGTGGTCGATTTGGCTTGGAATGCCCCATATATTTCAAAGAAATATTTTCTGCCGAAAATGTACTTATCACGAATATATTTTTGAGTATATTTCTTATATGGAATATACATATTATATAATATCTGATATATATTTTAGATACATCTAAAATGTATTTAGAACATATAATGTACACTTCAAATATATTTTAAATATATTTTTACGTATATCGAAAAATACATTTTCCGGTATATTATATTTCCGTGTAGGACCGAAGAAAAGATCGTCGTAGAGGAGATCGTGCGGGGCAATCGGCACCGAGAAAGTGACGAAGATTTCGATGGTGCCGACGAGCAAGAGAGATGAGAGAAAAGATCGAGAGCAGCGCGTTGGCGAAGCCATCTCCCGCGAGAGTTCTCAGTTTAACACGACGTTCTTGCGGCAAAGAGAGAAAGAGAAAGAGAGGAGGAGAGAAACGCGGAGAGTTTCCGTTCATTCGAGCATACCTTCGATCTCTCATCGCTACGGTACCAAGTTGCTAATGCGCCTCCTCTCTCTCTCTCTCTCTCTCACCCTCGATTTAAATTATATTCACAGGCCTTATCGGAATGATTAATTAACGAATTACGCATGCATATCGGGTAATTCCGAGTGATGGTGTTTCACCGCAAGGCGTTATTTCCGCCTGATTCCATCTGTAGCAGCGTTTCCTATTTGCTTCCACGAATCCTCTTATCTCTCGCTTCCAAATCACCGAACTGTCAACGTCGCTCCAATTTTTTTGTTTTCATGATCGAAATAGACGCTGGATTTCAGAAAAGAAACCGGGTCATTGAGATTTCTCGTTTTAAATAAATACTCTCAAACCATATTTGTGGCTTCTTCGGACTCTTGACGGGTCCTCTTCGCAAACTTTAATGATGTTTATCGATCTTTCGTAATTTCAATGACAGACCGATTTTTTCTATTTGCCTACAGTATCCCAAACAGAGAAAAAGGTTTACCCGTAGTAAAAAACTCCATTGAATCGCCAATGGCAACCAATGGTCCTCATACGACTCCATTGGACAATGAATGGGGACCCATTGAGATTTCCGCATTTTTCAATGGCGTATAGGAACGACCATTGATCAGTGAATGGATATCCATTGAAAAGTCACCATTGCCCAATGACGTCCATTGGACAGCAAATGCAGATGAACCGAATGATCACCATTACTCAATGATGCCCATTGGAAAGCTAATGCTGATGGACCGAGCCATCAGCATTGCCCAATGGTGTCCATTGGAAGGCAAATGCTGATGAACGAAATGATCAGCTTTACCCAATGATGTCCATTGGGAAGTAAATGCGGATGAACTGAATGATCAGCATTACCCAAAGATGTCCATTGGAAACCACGTCGCGTTAGTTCCGAGACTTGGCGCGAGATGTCGCAGGACGGCAACCCGCTGAACTCCCATACGGATTATGCGAAGAGTATGCTTATCTAGACGAGTGTGAGCACGGAATATTAGCAGAAGTCGGTGTCCAAAAAATCCATGCAAGGAGTTCTTGCCGACTGATGCCCATGGGATAATCCCTATTCCGTTTGAAATGGGGAAGTCAATCCTCATTGGGAAATCCCTATTCGATTTCAAATGGGGAATTCAATGGCGAAAATGTCCTTGGGCAATTCGACATTCATCTCCATTGGTTATTTTGGCAATGGGGAATGAATGGCGATTTTGCAATGGTGTCGAATGGAGTTTTTTACTATATGAAAGAATCTCCATTGATTATCGCCATTCATTCCCCATTGCCTACAAAAACCAATGAAGATGAATGCCGAATTGCCTATGGGGATTTTCTTCATTGAATCCCCATAGGATAATCCCCATTCCGTTTCAAATGGGGAAGTCAATCCTCATTGGAAAATCCTCATTCGATTTCAAATGGGGAATTCAGAGGCGAAAATCCCCTTAGGCAATTCGGCATTCATCTCCGTTGGTTATTTTGGCAATGGGGAATGAATGGGGATTTTTCAATGGCGATGAATGGAGTTTTTTACTACGGGTTGTGGTGAAGTGAAAAAAATTTGGCTTGAATTAACTATAAACCTGGTGGTTATGGTTGGCGAACGAAATGTGTAATTCAGTTAACTCAAAACGTGTATCAAAATGAAACAAAAATTGCATTCCCATAAATACATATATCCTTGACCGAACGGAGTAGAGAATCCGTTCAATTGAAAATTACATTGTTTTTATTCTATATTTGGTAAAATGCACTCAATATGCGATTGCATAGCCAAATGGTTCACTTGAATGAACAGTTTATGTTTTCTATGCAACTCAGATGTTGTTCACCGGAAAAAATGCATTCAATATAAAGCTAGAAAATTTCAATTTAATTAACAAAACATTTGATGATACGCAATATATTTGTTTCAGCTACGAGGGCTTTTATTTAACTAATTTAATCGTGAGATTAAACTGAGAGGAAAAATTACTGAATTTGAGAACATGAATTTATTTATTAAATGAAAGTATTGATTCGATTATTTATTTGTTGAACCAAGAAAATCACTCTTCATTTAAAAAAATATTTTCACGAATCTATTACTCCATTATGTTAAACTGTTATTTAATAGTAACAATTGAATGCATGATAGATTTGATTAAATTTCTATTCATTGGATTAATTACATTGATCGCGTCATAAACATGAGATTATTTGAATATGAAAAACGACATCAATATTAAATTATTTTTTTCGAACAAAATTATTTCTTTGCAATAAATTCATCATTATTTTACTTCTAAAAATATTTCTGTAGTATTTTCAACATTTATTAGATATAAAATTGAATGTGATTATTTAAAAAGAAGCTGTAGTAAAATAAATAACACATTATTTTATTCCAATAGAATATTTGTTTGTAATGATGAAATTTTTATTTCCTTCGAGCAAAGAACTATCATTTCTATAGTATACTTTAATAGTATACATAAGTTGTTAAAAATTAAAAAACTGGTTTTTAAAATGTTTTCTTATATTCGAATCTTCATAACTCCTAACTTTGTTCAAGTGCATAGTAGTAGTCGATAGCGTAATAGTTAGCGTGATAGGTAGTTAGGTAGGATAGGTATGATGGTAGGTAGGGTCGAGGGTTCGAATCTCGGTCGGACAGAGAAATTAGACCGGAGAATTGGTGCAGATTTGTCTTTTTTTTCCATTTATTTCTTTTTGGGGTCACTAAACTATGCATATTAAATTATTTGTCAAGGGCTATATATTTTCTATAAAATGTTTAGCAACAATTAATAAACACGCATTTGATTGAATTTAAATCAAATTAAATTAAATTTAATTTAATGTACTTTAATTTAATTAAATAAATAATTATGGTTAAATAAATGATTGGATCATGGAAATTTTTTTTTATAAAAGTAATTCAGCATTTTTTCACTTTTTTTTTGACGTTTTTTTCTTAGAAAAAACATTAGCAGGACTTTAACAATCCAGAGTACAGACAATATCCTAAAATGAAGGCGGTTAACTTAATTTAATTTAGCATTTAATTTAGTTTAATTCAATACGAATTGATAACTGCAAAATTGGGTAAATTCAAACGCATGCAAGCATTTTTAGAAAAATTTCAAAATTTTTTCAAAACAATCCAGTAAACGATTCTTCTTAAATTTATCACCAACCGTTTTTGTCACTTGGTGCATTTTAGAAAAAAAAATGGAATCTATTGCTGCAATATTACGATTTATTCGAGTTTTTCAGGGCACAAAGATATCGAGTTCAATAACTGTACAATTATGAAAGTACGCACAAGCATTTTGCAAAGATTAAAAATTGAAATGAAAGTTAATGGATGGTCCAACTGTGCACTAAATTTGGACTCAATTACTCGAGACGTCCTCCATGACATCCATTTCCAATTTTTGAGACCAACAAAGACACAAATTGAAAAAAAAATTTAATTTTTTAAAAAATGTTGTCCCAAAAATGTTGTCCCAAAAATGTTGTCCCAAAAATGTTGTCACAAAAATATTGTCCCAAAATGTTGTCCTAAAATGTCCCAAAAATGATGTCTCAAAAATGTTATCCCAATGTTGTTTTTTAGGACAAAGGAAAAATGTTGGCGATTTTGCTCGCTTTTTTCATCTTCCGTTTCTATCGATTATTTCACTTGACACTATTGCTTCTTCTTGCATTTCATCATTTGTCCTCTGTCATTTATAACACACGAGAAATCACGGTCAGATCAACTTTTCGCGCATCTCTCGCTGATCTTGACTTCGCTCCTAATAAGTACACACATGCACACACGCACGAAATATCTCGTCATACAACTCTGCAAATCTTGTACATAATAATATCTGTCTCGAGTAACTCCACATATATATGGGGCATTCCAAATCAATTTAGCAGATTTTCAATCCTTCCGGAATTGAGTTGATGATTTTTTTACAACTTTTTTCAGCCTAACAAATAAACTCAACGAAATCTTAATTTTCAGTTTCTCAGACCCAATGATTATCTAAGTCCTGAAAAGCATTTCTAATTTTTTCCCATTTATTCAATTCAATACATTCGTTCATTATTCTAAATTCGTTTTTAGTCACTCCAAATTGCCAACATTAAAGAATTTGAAAAAATCTCAAGGACCAGGTATTTCATGTAAAAAATAATTGGTCCTCATAGGATGGATAGGATTTTTAATTTTAGGATTTTTTAGGATTTTAGGATAATCGGATTTTTTATTAGAAAATTCTATTTCTTTGTAAATTCTATTTTTATTAAATATTGTATTTTTTAAATTGTTTCTATTATAAAATTCGACATTTTTTAATCCTAAAAAGTAACCTCAACAATATTTTAAATTTCAACCCTTCAGATCAAATGATTATCGAAGTTCTAAAAATCATTTCTAATTTTTTCCAATTTATTCGATTCAATGCATTCGTTGATTTTTTTCAATTTTGTTTTTAGTCACTCCAAAACGCCAAAATTCAAGAATTCAACAAAATTCGCAAAAACCAGAAAGTCCATTAAAAAAAATAATTGGTCCTAATAAGATGTTTCTATTTTTTATTATAAAATTCTATTTTTTCTAAATTCTATTTGTATTAAATATTCTATTTCTAAAATCATTGCTATTATAAAATTCGACATTTTCTTAATACACTTACTTTGGCAAAATTTTGAGAGATAAAAAATTAAATTTTTTATTGGAAAAACTTAAAAAAAATTAATTTTTTTTTTAATCGAAAGAAAACAAATGAAATCCAAGAGGCGGAGACTGAAATGGTTCTCGACCTGAAATTCACAAAGTACAATGGATGTCACGTTGATGAATCAAGGAATTATATATTACCGGCGAGAAATTCGTCGGTTATAGCCCGGGGCACAATGCGCAACTTTTGAACGTCGAGAAGCGAGTGAAAGAGAAAGAGAACCGGGGTGGGGCGATTGAGGCAAGCGGAGAGAAAGTGAAGCTGCGCGACTGATCCCCAGGCGGATGCAATTTCACCCCAGGGCGGAACAGGTCGAATATAGTGGCGAGAAGCGTGGATCGCCCAAAGGCGTGAGCGAAAATTTTCAAACCGCATGTTTGGCTCGACTATATTTGCTCGTATATGTATATATTTTCGTACGTCGAGCGTTTCTCGTTGTGACGAAACGATCCGCGAAATAAGATCTTTCGACGATGAAGAACGGAGGCGACTTTCCGAAATTAATTTGAACTTCAACTGCAGCTTCTTCGAAAGATTGTGCATAAAAGTACATACGATCTTTACGATTGATTGATTGATTCATTTATAATTTGGTAATGGAAAAAAAACCCAAAAAAGCTTCGTTTTTCAGTCCACCTGTGCAGTATAACCCCTTAATCCATCAAAAGATAAAATAATGTATCAACAAAATTCGTTCGACTTTTTTTTATTTCTGATGACCTGGTTCCGAATGGCATTGATCACTGCAAAAGATGTTTCAGGAACATCGGCTCTGTAACCCCGTTATAATTATATATTTTCACACGCAAAAATGATCGACTATGTCTCATCAGATGTCAGATGTCAGTTGACTTTTTGATATACCAAACACTGTAGAAATACTGGGTATAAATAACCCCTTAAGGATCGAGCCGTGGTGAATGTAATTGTCGCGAGCGAGACGAAAATTGGGATTGCGAGGTTGGGTTTCGGCCGATCCATCGCATTACGTCGAGTTTTTGGATGCCGTTTAGCCACGCCGGCGCGAGATTCTCATGTTTATACCTGCAGGTGAAAGTGTGTTTTAACGGGTTTCTCGTGAAGCCAGGAAGAGAACACGGGATGACGCCGTTCTGCGTCGTATCCCGAGCGACGCCCCGAGAGGATCCTGGGACGGTCCGATACAGCCTCGTAAAAACTGTAACGATCTGTAATGCATAAACGCGGCGTCGTATACGTTCGAACACAGAAAAAATTTGGTGATTTCTCCGGAAACAAATTTTCCCAGAAGTATTTTATATATTAATAGGATTAACCATTAAGGGGGTATTTTGGTCTAGAATTTTGAAAAAATCATTTTTTTTTTTTTAATATTCTTTAAGTTTTTATCTTTAACCCTGACACACTGAAGTATCCCAGTGTGTGATTAGATTTAAAGTACTTGAAAAATCAAGTACCAAGTATCAAGTACCTCAACACTTTTCAAGTTTTCAGGTACGGAGTCCCCATTTCTTGACCAAACGAATGTAGGTCATTCCCACATCTTGACTTCTCCTACAGTTCCCACTTTCGATACGACGCCATATTGTACGCCACAAGCGCGCATGCTCGTGGGAGCGCGCGCATGCTCGTGGAAGCGCGCGCATGCTCATGGGAGCGCGCGCATGCTCGTGGGAGCGCGCGCATGCTCGTGGAAGCGCGCACGCGCTGTTCTGATCTCGGCACACTTGTGCACGCGCATACAAACTACTGGGTTATAGAGTGGTGCAACCATCAATAGGACAAGTCAAGATGTGGGAATGGTTGCCATGGTTCTAGTACTCACATTTGATTTCTAATTCTCATTTGATTTTTATTCAAGTACTTTTTGTATCAAAACATATATTTTCACCTTGTGCAATACACTGAGATTAGGTTGAGGCATATTGGAACCGAAGTATTTAAACAAAGAATTAAAAATAATTCAAAAATAGCATTGACGATTGTGATTATGATTTCTTTTGATACAGGTTTGGAAAAGAAGATATAAAGAATATAATACAAGGATTGTTAAAGATACTCCAAACTTCATGTTCGTCTTCAAAAAATTGTCGTAGACGACAGTTGAGGGACAGTAAGTCCATACGTCACGAAATATTATTTTCAATTACATATTCAAAGGCTTTGTGCATGCAACCATCAGAAGACACATTCAAAAGTACTTGATGCTTGTACTTGAAAAAGTAATTGAAGCACAGAAAAGTATTTGAAATATTAAGTACAACACCTGAAGTACAGGCCAAGTACTTGAAAATTTAATTACAATACTTGAAAAGTACTTGAAGTACTTTTTAAGTACGGTACTTCAAGTACTGTACTTAAATTTCTATTTGAAGTACTTTTTGAAGTACTTTTTAAGTACTTCAAGTATTGTACTTTTGATGTACTTCAAGTACGTCGCAAATACCAGATACTTCAAGTACTGCCCAGCTCTGATTTAGATTATAGGCAGATAAACTGGAGTTATTTGAGGCACTTTTAATGTCAGCCTTGTTATTATCTTCTGTATTAACTATTTATGCAACAAGCTCGTATTTTTTTTTTGCCTCGCTTGGATCCGCTTTAAGCTTCCTCATATTTCTTCCAGTATTCTTGAAACCTCTGACATTTTGAGTCGATCTGATCGATGCTAACCCAATTACTTTTCAATTTAGAAAGTCCAAAACATGAACATAGTGCAATTAAAACTATACTGTGGGAGAGTCGACTGATTGGATTGCGTGTAAAACCTGACTTGAAACTTTAAATGCGTCTTCTTCCATCAAAGAATTATCGCGAACGTTGGTATTCTCATCAAAGACACGAAAGAATCTTTCAAAAGTCCAAGAGTCACTGGAAAAGTACTCAAAACTTCGCAAGCTTTCAACCAGAATTTCCGCCCTAATCTCAGTTGAAGTCCACGAGTCACCATTCATCATTTCCCACCGGATCTCTCAAAGTCACATGAATCTACCAACATCGCTGCATCGTTGTCTCAAATCCGAAAATACAGCGGTAATACCTCAATCATACAATTAATCAGACAACCGCGCGGTGCGGTGGCAAAGGTAGCGAAATGCCATTGCAGAACGTTGAGCGTTACAACGAAAAAGCTTCTAATCCCGTTGCCATTCCTCCCAGCTCCAGTTGGAGCTGGGAGGGATGGCAACCGACGAATTTCTCCACGGATCCAGAAGCAACAGAGAAACGGTGGCGGCGTCGGCAGCGAAGAGAACGGATCTCCTCTCCCATAGTGCGAAGAAGTGTGGGCGCGTACGTTGGAGACTTATCAAGCGTCCTTTTGCGAAACTAGGAAGAGCCCGAGATATTCGTGAAAAGCCCCGGGTATAATACGCGATAACCAGCGAGCTGAGATAGAAAGAGGAAAGGAGGGAAAGGAGTAAGAGCGAGAAACTCAGGGAGCGGAAAGGGGCAGCGTGCCGAGTATTTCCGGGTGCGAAGGGTGAGTCGTTGAGGGAAGTAATCGGCTGCAAGAGGTGAGAGGGATGAAGGAGAGCAGAGAGAGAGAGGGAGATGAAGGAGAGTAGATAGAGAGGGATGAAGGAGAGCAGAGAGAAAGGGATGAAGGAGAGCAGAGAGAAAGGGATGAAGGAAAGCAGGGAGAGAGGGATGAAGGAGAGCAGAGGGAGAGCGGGAGATGAAGGAGAGCAGAGGAAGAGAGAGAGGAATGAAGGAGAGCAAAGGGAGAAAGAGATGGATGAAGGAGAGCAAAGGGAGAAAGAGAGATGCATGAAGGAGAGCAGAGGGAGATAGAGGGATGAAGGAGAGCAGAGAAAGGGAGAGGGATGAAGGAGAGCAGAGGGAAAGGGATGAAGGAGAGCAGAAGGAGAGGAATGAAGGAGAGCAGAGATAGGAAGAGAGAAGGAGGGAGGGAGAGTACACCAGGGGAGTTGGGTGAAACCTCTAGAGTGGTTTTCAGAAACCCGAGTCCACGGGATACGAAGGTTTAGGGTGGAGGGTAGTTGGAATAAGGCGAAAAGGGATGGGAGACGAAGAGGAGCACGGATAGCGCAGCTTCTCTGATTTCGGATTACACGCCAGATTGCTCTCGGCATTCCGTCCTTAACCGCGGAAGCCGCGTCGACGGCAATGTATACATACATAAAGACACAGACACACACTACTCTTCTCCACTTCCACCATTTTGGTGCAATGGTCTCTGTGTGCTGCTGGCTGCAATCTCCGTTGCTGCACATCGCCGGACACGAGCGAGCACACAATTTTGTCGACAAACCACCGACTACGAAAGGTGCTCCGATCTCCACTACAACAGATATGGAGCTGAGTATGGAAAGCGTAGGGCCAAAAGCCCGAAGCATTTGGACTTGACTGTTGTCAGTGAAGCACCTGTGAGGATAATCGTGCATGACACCTTGAGAGCTTTCTTCGTGGATAGTCATTAACTATTCGATAGACAGATATATTGTGAAGAGGAATTGCACTAATGATGGTGAAGGGTGAGGTTTCAAGGTCATTATCCTCATAAATTTGTGGCTTTGAATGACGAACCATGGCATGATATTGCGAGTGATGGCAGAGACTAAAATTAATTAGCCATGTTCACTATAATGTCAGGAATCTTGAGGGTTTATAAGCAGCTGATGAGTGGGGAACCCTTTTTAAATAGAAAGCGAGCTTTTTGAACGAAAATTAAAATTGGCTAGACCAGAATACCGCCTTAACCACGATGCCATTCATTATCCCAGAATATTGTTTTTCTTCCTCGAATGAACTAGCCAAACCTTTGTTTTTCATGGAAGATAATTTCCCGCCAAAATAAGCTCGTCCCATCCGTACCCAAATTCAGCCTGTTCTGTGTTTGACTCATGACGTCATTTTCTCATGCATACGAGAAACCCGTACGATCAACAGGGGACAAGCGCATTACGAGTACGTTGAATAATTCTCCAACGTTTGAGAGTCACGTATACAAGCGTAATCGTGTATTCGAAACGTATGATGAATAATACAGAGGCCGAAGTGACTACGCCTTTCCCGCGGTAAATGGGTTTAACGTAATTATAAATTAACTCTTTGTCGGATGTACCCGGGGCGTGTGTGGGCCTCTGGCATACACGCGGTAGACGATATAATAGGATTGAGTGGGTTCTCTTCTGGCGAGCTACAAAACGCGCAGACATGAACACGGACGTCGGCGCATTATACCGCAAAAGCAAGTAACCTTACGGAGAAAGGGAGTCCTGGGTGCAAATGACGAGAGGATTAAGACCAGGTTCTGCTATCCTGTACTGCCACGAATGTACATGAAATGGGGAAGCCTCGTTGAAATTGCGGAGGCACCATCAGGCGGTGACTTGATAGACCAACTCCCCGAGTCCATTCACAGTGAGTCCATTATAGTGACCTCTGTGCTAGATCCTTTGAGATTATCACGTTGGTCCTCGCTCAAGCCTTCCTCGCCCTTCCATCTGGATCCATGCATCCCCCGGTATCAGCGGTGAAATATTTAAGTAATCGATGGGTTGAAATGCTAGGCCAGGTCTAGCAGCCACGAGGAGGGAAGGCGAATGTTGGAGGGATGGGTCTTTGATTCCAAACCGATAGTACCCGTGCGGGACGAGGAATTTATAGTCTATTAGACGATAAATATCGAGAGAAGAGGGATGTTAGGAGATAGGGTTAGGGTAGGTACCTTAGCCTCTCTCTCTCTACAGAGAGGGAGGGCTAGGGTTGTATCACGTCAGACTTGTTCTGCTGGAGGTTTGGAACGATGTGTTTCACGTTCGTGACGTTTGGCTCTGGGTATGGAGAGAACCGAAGGAGATATTAGTCAGTGGAGAAAGAGAGATAAAGGTGAAAGGGTAAAAAAGGACCGTGCGATCGGCAACAGCGGCGCAGAGCACGAATATCGCATGTGTGGAGGACATAAAGCCCGCTTGGTAAGAATAGATGGATCGCACAGTGCTGGAGGCTTTTATGCGCTTGACTCGACGTCTCTGTAGATTCTGAGGTCCCCTTCCATTGTACATAAGTCCCAGAATACGTTAACGATATACGTATACATTGAGCTTGATGGATTAAGAAGAACAACGCGAACGATATTCCCCTAAACTACCCCCGAAGAAGAAGAAGAAGAAGAAGAAGAAGCGAGCTTTTCTTTTCCATCGAGATTCGGACACACTTCAGCGGCGAATAACAAGTTTTGCGAGAACGGAATGAGGCGTTTTTTGTCGGAGATCGTTTTCTTGGAGAGCAACGAGACAAAAGAGCCACGTTGATGATACGGCGTTGTATAGAGCGAGGAGAAGGATATCTCGTATAAAAGCTGATGAAAGAGAGACGAGTGGAGGCGGAGGAAGAAGGAATGGTACCAAATGGGAGGACCATTTGGTACCATTCCTTCTTCCTCTCGGCTAATCGAGTTCTCTCACTCGATACCCCGGATTAACGAAACTTCTTCGTTGCTTCGGGTCTCTTATTTCACGGCGAGGGAGGAAAATACCCAAAAGAAGCAACGAAAGCACACGCACCAAAGATCCTTCAAGCTTCGCAGCCATTCCAGACTGTGTCGCCAAAGTTTTCGAGTCATCCGCGCGAGTTTAGTCACCCCCGTTCAACAGTCTCTCGTTCCTTTCTTTACACAGATGTAGGATATATATATTAGGGTGGTCCTTATATAGGCTATGTTGTTTTTTCTTTTGACGATAGTGCTAAATCGGTTTTAAATAAATAAATAGAAACTCATACCAAATTTCAGCTCAAAATCTCAATTTTAACCAGGCCCCCACGGCAGTCAAAGTTTTAAAGGGGAAATACGTGTATTTTATACGGTCAATGATTTGAACATTTTTTCAACTTAGTTAATATTGATTTGAAAATTTGAAACTTGGCACATATATTGCTCATAGTATAATATATATTTGTAGTATTTTATCAGATTTTTTATCTTCGATTTTCGACATACCCTCCCGCTAAAAAGTTTGCACACATTTGTCGAATTTCGCACTACACTAAAAGTTTGATTGCGGAGTCAATAATGAAGATAGCTACATTTTCCAAGCGGCGTTTGAAAGAGGACATATTAACCTTCATTTTGCTTTTTTAGAAATTTCTCTATGATTTTTTTTGTGCCCGGTACGCACTTTTGAACATGGTCATTGGCCCGGTACGCACTTTTGAACATGGCCATTTGCCATGCGTACGGGGCTCAAAAAAAAATCGTAGAGAAATTTCGAAAAAAACAAAATGATGGTTAATATGTCCTCTTTGAAACGTCGCTTGGAAAATGTAGTTATCTTCATTATTGACTCCGCAATCAAACTTTTAGTGTGGTGCGAAATTCGACAAATGTGTCCAAACTTTTTAGCGGGAGGGTATGTCGAAAATCGAGGATGAAAAATCTGATAAAATACTACAAATATACCTTATACTATGAGCAATATATGTGCCAAGTTTCAAATTTTTAAATCAATATTAACTAAGTTGAAAAAATGTAAAAATCATTGACCGTATAAAATACACGTATTTCCCCTTTAAAACTTCAACTGCCGTGGGGGCCAGGTTAAAATTGAGATATCGAGCTGAAATTAGGTATGCATTTTTATTTATTTATTTAAAACCGATTTAGCACTATCGTCAAAAGAAAAAACAACATAGCCTTAATAAGGACCACCCTTATATATACATATATAGGTATATATAGATTTACGTAGTTTGCATGTTATATACTTCAACGAAGAGAGTTTGAGGAGTATCATCGTGGCCGAGGTCTCTCCTGGAGGTGTTGGCTTCTCGCCTTATTTCACGAGAGACAGAATTATAAGTGACCGAAAAAAGATACCGTAGTTATAGCATTTTTCTTATTATGCTCGGTATATTTCCGAGCAACGAAAACATAGATCCTTGTACATGCTATATATATATATATATATATATATATATATATATATATGGGTCATTCCCCGTCGAATCGACGAACAGTTGGAATTGGACCCTTTCAATTTCGATGAAAGTTGGTCAGAAGTTTTCTTTTGTCATAAAACGAAATTCTACCGAAGGAATTTTCAATTTTTCAAGTTTATCTTTTAAATATCTCGAAAACTATTATAGGTACAAAAAAATCGTTCTGGGCTCGTCTTAAGTACCCTTGGACCTATGAAAAAAAATTGTTCCGAAAAAAAATCTTAAAAAATGATGAATTTGGAGCATTTTTAATTTTTAAAAATCGTGACAATCCACGATCAACATTAAATTTTTTGGTCAATTTTTTGTAATATAATACCTTGTACTGATCTTAAAAGATACTAAAATTTTCAGAATGGTTTTTTTTTCAAAAATATGAATTTTTGAATTTCGCTGAAAAATTATTTTTTTCAAATCTAAGTTACATTGGAAATTGCCTGGGGACCACGATTAAGCTATTTGCGATAGTAAAATTGTGTCCATTAGCGAAAAGTTTTTTGTGGCAAATTAATCGATGGGTCATTCAATTCCCTTCCATTCCATTCCACAAAAAAGTTTTTTTTCGTCGTTTCAAGGTTCAAAGCCTGTGTTTTAAGTAAAGTTGAGCAATCAAATAATTTTGTAATTTCGAGCAGTAAAAAGTTTCATGATTCCTCAATTTTACTTAACTTAGAGATAAAAAAAGAAATATATTCTTTCCAAAGTTCAAAAATTCATATTTGCAAAAAAAAATACCATACTGAAAATTTCAGGATCTTTTGAGATCTGTACAAGGTATTATATCAAAAAAATTGAACCAAACATTCAACGTTTATCGTGGATTAGAACGATTTTAAAAAATTCAAGTTAATTATTGGGAAGTGCGACTCATCGGAAAGACGCGTCCCAAATTTTTTTAAAATTATATTCTATTAGATAATGATTGAAAAAGAAATATTAGCTCGGGGGAAGCCAACTTTAAAAAATAAGTAAATAAATAAAGGAGTTGAGCTATATTAGAATACAAATCCCCGTTGCAGAGCTGTTGTTTTTTTGGGTTTGATAAAAAACGTTAGATTGAAAAACATATATATACAAAGTTGGTTTTTCATCAAATTCAAAAAATAACAGAAACACTGCAACGAAGATGTCTATTCCAGTAGCTAAATTCCTTTATTTTATTTAAAAAATAATAATAATAAACAAAGTTGAACTCCCCCGAGCTCATATTTCTCTTTTTAACAATATCTAATAGAATATAATATTTAAAAAAATTTGGGATGCGTCTTTCCGATGAGTCGCACTTCCCAATAATTACCAAATTCGAAATTCGCCAAACTCATCATTTTTCAACATTTTTTTTCAGAATATTTTTTTTAGTACGCCCAAGTATACTCTTTGAGACGAACCCAGCACGATTTTTTCGTGACTATAATAATTTTCGAGAAATCTAAAAAATGAACTTGAATAATTGAAAAAAATGGTGATATTTTGAACTTTGCCTAACTTTCGACAAAAATTTCTTTCATTTTCTTCCTTTGGTGGAACTTTGTTTTATGATAAAAAAAAAACTTCTGACCTAATTTCATCGAAATTGAAAGAGGTCGATTCCAACTATTGGTCGATTTGACACGGAATGACCCATATATATATTTCAAGACGTGCACTTATATATGAAATAATCGTTCTCAGTCTTCCCATCTTCACTCATTCTTTCAACTCTCCCAGCGACTCCGACGACGCCGGGTAAGATCGCCTTGGCCAGCGTTTTCTCGCAAAGTTCTCTCTCCGTTTCTCTCTCGTGAGCAAACTTTTCAAAGAGGGTGTTTGGCGAAGTGTATAGACGGTGAGAATGGCCGGAAAGCGAAAACAAATGAGAGAGTCTTGCTTAAAGACTGCGACTATACGCCGACGGAGAAAGCAATAGTGTGAGAGAGAGATTGAGATTTTGCAGAGAGAATATATATGGGGCATTCCACGTCAAATCACGCGGTCATCGGCCTGACCCCCTCGGATTTTGATGTCCAATGAATTGTGGGTTTCGTTTGGCCCAAAATATGACCTCAAATTTTTAGAAATTTTTATTTCATTTTTTAGGGGTTGCCCGAGCGAAAAATCATGAAATTGAGGGAAAACACAAAGAGGGGCCTTTTTTAAATTATCGAAATTTTTTCACAGAAACTAGGACCCAAAACAGAAATTTTCGTCATAGTTCGATAATGGGACAAAAATGATTACTATTTTTTTTTTTGTTTTTTAATTTATTTATTTTTATAATTTTTTATTCTAATTGTTTTTTGTAGTGAGAATAACAACGACAAAAATATTTTCTTCATTTTTTTTTCTTGGTTTAAGAGTGAAACGAAACTTTTTTCGAAAAATTATTAGCCTCGACGACCTCGAAAAAACCAGATAAATTTTTTAAAAAATTTAAAAATAGTAATTATAATTTTAAAAAAAATAGTAATTATTTTTGTCCCATTATCGAACTATGACGAAAATTTCTGTTTTGGGTCCTAGTTTCTTTGAAAAAAAATTCAATAATTTAAAAAAGGCCCTTCTTTGTGTTTTCCCTCAATTTAATGATTTTTCGCTCGGGCAACCCTTAAAACATGAAATAAAAATATCTAAAAATTTGAGGTCATATTTTGGGCCAATCGAAACCCACAATTCATTGGACATCAAAATCCGAGGGGGTCAGGCCGATGACCGCGTGATTTGACGTGGAATGCCCCATATACACATCGAGTCGTTATTCATTCCCTTGACGCGCGGTTGTGTATTTGGTATTCCAAAATGTTTGCTTTTCTATGATATTACAATGTCTGTTCCGAATGGTTGTCTCATTGTTGCACGGAATGAATGGCGAATTTATCGCGTGGCAATAACTTTCTTGGCATATACCTTATTTTTCGGCATACAAATGTTTGGACTCGACAACAAATGCCAAACTTCTTGCAATGTGAAGTTCCACGTGGAAACGAAACAAAGATGACGAACAATTGAAATAATGGAATCCGAAGTTACGTTCAGGTGTTTGATTTTACAAAGTCTCTACGATTAAACAGTCTGCGGCGTAAGATGGCAACGTTCCGAAGACAAGTTACTTCTTAAAACATCATAAAAAATATACGATATACCTTACACCGATTTCCAGTCTCATATGCCAGTGTTTATAAAGAAACGGCCGCTCTGCTTCGCTTGCGGGAGACGCTCCGTCCCGTCGCCACCTAGCGGCGAGCAGCCGAACTACTGCTGTAGCTCGGAGCTGGCGTCCCTGGCGTCGAGTATATAGAACAGGCAGAACAACGATAAATTGAGTGTGCGCCGGGCGAATCCAAGTAAGGTATGACTTCGTCGTGGACTCATAAGCGGCATGACTGATGGTGCGAATTTCCGTGACGCTTTATGAAGATTTCATCCGACCTAACCTTCGTACAACTAACCCCGGGTCTCGTTTAGGCAACAAGGCGAGCTGGGCATACGATCGTTGGAGAAATGGAGAGAGTATGGGAGGGAAAGAGGGAGAGTGCACATCGTTATTCTCCAACGCCGTCAGTTCAGGTAAGTCCAGCTGATTAATGTACATCGGAGAGCTCGAGGAATTATGGCGAACACACGAGGCTGACTACAGAACAATCTTGCCAGGACAATCGTTCGAGGGACGGAGAGAGAGAGAGAGAGAGAGAGGCAGCAGAAGGAAGGAATGAGGAATAAGACGACGGGGGAGGAACGGGGATGTAGGAGACACAGTCTATAAGGGTTGTACAAGAGGGTGGAGAACTACAATGTGGAACTCCGTGTCGGTTCGAAGTGTTGGGGGTCGATCAGTTTGGGTATAAGCGAGGTCACCAACCCCCATCAGCTGTACTCAGCCGATATCATTCGATGGTGGGAAAGTGCTGGGCGACATCGACAGCATTGTTGAAGTTCCGATTTGTGTGGTGATTGCTACAGTCCTCTCACTCACAACCCTCGTCCCTTCTCTCATTCGTGCCACCCTTTGCCATTCGTGCCATTCCCGAGTATTTTTAATACTCGTGTATGACAAACAATTGCTTGTACATATATCATGTCCAACAATATGTACGCACTATATTTTCATGTACACACATATGGGTCATCCCTTGCCAAATCGACCAATAATTGGAATCGACCTCTTTCGGTTTCGATGAAATTTGGTCAGAAGTTTTATTTTATCATAAAATGAAGCTCCACCGAAGGAAAAGTTTTTTTTTCGAAAATTTAAATTTTCACTGTTTTTGCAATTTTTTAAGTTTACTTCTTTAAATATCTCGAAAAATATTTCAGTTACGAAAAAATCGTTCTGGGGTCGTTTTAAAGTAGGGTTACACATATCTCAGGATTTTTAGGATACTAACAGGATTGGTTGTAATTGGATACTGACAGGATTGGACGTAATTAACATCAATATCATTTAAAAATATAATCCAATTTACCCTCTTTGGTTTTTAAAATCGACTTTTATTTAGTGAATTGCAGAAATAATCAATACTTTCATAAATCTGTGAAACTAATCAGTTTTATCATACTTGCTCAGCGCTGATACCTTAATGACTAGGCTTTTGTCTTTAATTATTGTTTTATAAAATGCTTCGCACGTTAAACTCTTCAAATTGTACTGGGTTAAAAGCAAAGCTCGGACCAAAGACACCGTTAGTCGGTTTCTTTGACCCCCAGTGCACAAAACCTTTTTTTCTATTTGTTTTTTTTTCCACAGCGTTGTTAATTACGTTTGCGACAAAAATTCAGAAGTTTTCTATGAAAATCAGGCTTTATGTTAGGACTTTTCAATTTTCCATTTCGTAACCCTATCCTAAAGAGTATACTTGGGACTACGTAAAAAATATGTATTCCAAAACAAATTTTAAAAAATGATGAATTTGGAGAATTTTAAATTTTCAAAAATCGTGAAAATCCACGATCAACATCACATTTCTTATTCAATTTTTTAAATATAATACCTTGTGCTGATCTTAAAAGATCCTGAGGTTTTAAGAATAGTCTATTTTTCTAACATATGAATTTATGAATTTGTTAAAAAAAATTTCATATTTTTACCTCTAAGTTGAATAAAGTTGAGCAATAATGTAATTTTTACTGCTCAAAATTATAAAATTATATAATTGCTATATGATTGCATGATGACTTGACTTAGGGGTGAAAAAAAATGTTGTAGCAAAATTAAACCTCAATAATTCAAGTTTGAAAAAAGAAACGTTATTTTGAAAATTTCGGGATCTTTTGAGATCGGTGCAAGGTATTATATAAAAAAAAATGAACCAGAAATTTAATGTTGATCATGAATTTTTACGATTTTTAAAAATTCAAAATTCTCCAAATTCATAATTTTTCAAGAAAAAATTTCGGAATATTTTTTTTCGTAGTTTCGACAGCACGACAAATTTTTTTTTTTCGCTCTATATCGACTATCTCTGCTAGCTACATTTTTTTTATGACGTAAAAGAATATTAAAGATATGAGTAAATGTATTTGACTTATGTTCTAAGTGCGGAAAAATTTATATCGCTCAAAAGACGACTCCGCGAAGAGTATTGTTTTTTGCTCTAGTATTTCTAGAATCTTTATTAACTACATTATTGATTTTTTTTGACGTTGAAGAATATTACAGATATGAGTGAATGTATTTTATTTATATTCTATGTGCGGAAAGATTTCTGTCTTCCAAAAGACGACTCCTTAACAATCTTTTTTTTCGCTCTATACCGAGAATCTCTTGTAGTTACATTATTTTTTTTTCGAAGTTGAAGGATATAATGGATATAAATGAATGCATTTGACCTGTATTCTATGTGCGAAAAAATTGCTATCGCTCAAAAGGCGACTCCGCGATAAATATTTTCTTCGCTCTATATCGACAATCTCTGCTAGCTACATTATTATTATTTTGTTCGACTTTGAATAATATTACAGATATAAGTGAATGTATTTTAATTCTATTCTATGTGCGGAAATTTTTTTGTCGCTCAAAAGCCGACTCCACGGACAAGTATTTTTTCCGCTTGATATCGAGAATCTCTCGTAGCTACTTTATTTTTTTTCGACGTTTAAGAATATTAAAGACATGAGTGAATGTATTTTACTTATATTCTATGTGCGGAAAAATTTCTGTCTTTCGAAAGATGACTCCGCGACAAAAATTTTTTTTCGCTCCATATCGACAATTTTGGCTAGCTACATTATTTTATTTTGACGTTGTAGAATTTTAGAGATATGAGTGAATGTATTTTAATTATATTCTATGTGCGGAAAACTTTCTGTCTGTCAAAAGAAAACTTCCTGACAAGTATTTTTTTTGCTCTATCTCGAGAATCTCTCGTAGCTACATAATTTTTTTTTTTGATGTTGACGAATGTTTTAGAGATATGAGTGAATATATTTTACTCATATTCTATGTGCGCAAAAAGTTCTGTCGCTCAAAAGACGACTCTGCGACGAATATTTTGTTTTGCTCTATATCGACAATCTCTAAAAGCTACATAATTTTTTTTTCGACGTTGAAAAATATCACAGATAGAATGTTTTTTACTTAAGTTCGATGTGCAGGAAAATTTCTATCGCTCAAAAGACCACTCCGCGACAAGTATTTTTTCCGTTCGATATCGAGAATCTCTAGTAGGTACTTTATTTTTTTTCGTCGTTGAATAATATTAAAGATATGTGTGAATCTATATTTTACTTATATTCTGTGTGCAAAAATTTTTCAGTCTTTCAAAAGATGACCGCGACAAATATTTTTTTCGCTCTATCTCGACACTTTCTGCTAGCTGCATTTTTTTTCCGACGTTGAAGAATATTGGAGATTTGAGTTAATATATTTTACTCATATTCTATGTGCGCAGAAAGTTCTGTCGCTCAAAAGACGACTCCGCGACAAATATTTTGGTTTGCTCTATATCGGTAATCTCTTCTTGCTACATTTTTTTTTATGATGTAGAAAAATATTATAGATATAAGTAAATGTATTTTACTCATATTCTATGTGCGGAACATTTTCTGACGCTCAAAAGACGACTCCACGACAAGTATTTTTTTCGATATATATAGAGAATCTCTAGTAGCTACATTATTATTTTTTCGACGTTGAAGAATATTAAAGATATAAGTGAATGTATTTTACTCATATTCTATGTGCGGAAAATTTTCTGTCGCTCAAAAGACGACTCCGCGAAAAATATTTGTTTTCGCTCTATATCGACAATCTCTAGAAGCTACATCATTTTTTTTTCGATGTTGAAGAATATCATAGATATGAGTGAATGTAATTTACTTGAGTTCTATGTGCGGAAAAATGTCTGTCGCTCAAAAGACGACGGCACGACAAATATTTTTTTTCGGTCCATATCGACAATCTCTGCAAGCTATTTTTTTCTATGACGTAAGATAATATTATAGATATGAGTAAATGTATTTCACTTATATTCTATGTGTCGAAAAATTTCTATCGCTGAAAAGACGACGCCGCGACAAGTATTTTTTTTGCTCTAGTATATCGGGAATCTCTAGTAACTACATTATTGATTTTTTTCGACGTTGAACAATATTACAGATATAAGTGAATGTATTTTATTTATATTCTATGTACGGAAAAATTTCTGGCGCTCAAAAGACAAGTATTTTTTCCGCTCGATATCGAGAATCTCTAGTAGCTAGTTTATTATTTTTTCGACGTTGAAGAATATTAAAGTTATGAGTGAATGTTTGTTACTCATATTCTATGTGCGGAAAAATTTCTGTCTTCCAAAAGACGACTTCCCGACAAGTATTTTTTTTCCTCCATCTCGACACTTTCTGCTAGCTACATTATTTTTTTTTTCGACGTTGAAGTATATTAGAGATATGAGTGAATGTATTTTAATTATATTCTATGTGCCGTGAAATTATTTCTGTTTTTCGAAAGATGACTCCGCGACAAATATTTTTTTTCGCTCTATACCAACAATTTCGGCTAGCTACATCATTTTATTTTATTTTGACTCCTAAGAATTTTAGAGATATGAGTTGATGTATTTTAATTATATTCTATTTCTGTCTTTTAAAAGACGACTTCTCGACAAGTGTTTTTTTTGCTCCATCTTGAGAATTTCTCGTAGCTACATTATTATTTTTTTCAACGTCGAAGAATATCAGAGATATGAGTGAATATATTTTACTTATATTCTATGTGCGGAAAGTTTTCTGTCGCTCAAAAGACGACTCCGCAAAAATATTTTTTTTCGTTCTATATCGACAATCTCTGCTCGCTACATTATTTTTTTTCGAGGTTGAAGAATTTTACAGATATGAGTGAATGTTTTGAATTCATATTCTATGTGCAGACAAATTCCTGTCTTCCGAAAGACGACTCCGTGACAAGTTTTTTTTTTCGCTTCATATTGAGAATCTCTCGTAGCTACATTATTATTTTTTCTTTTTGACGTTGAAGAATATTATAGATATGAGTGAATGTATTTCACTCATATTTAATTTTCAGAATAATTTCTGTCGCTCAAAAGACGACTCCGCGACAAATATTTTTTTCACTCTATATCGACAATCTCTGCGAGCTACATTATTTTTTTTAGTAGAAGAATATTGGAGATATGATTATTGTGGTGTCAATGTTACATTAATTATGGGCTGATCCAACATACTTGAAGAAAGAATGTGACGTTCAAAAGTTTTCTTTCCCTCCATGTCACGAGTAACACGCTGCGTCACCAAGTTTCCCAGTTTGTCTCCATATTGTCACAGAAAAGGCCGTAACTTGCTATCAAGCGTTCTTCAGGTTTCCGAGAGAAAATTTAGTGTGAAACAGCACTGCAAAAGGAACCTGCAAGGATCAAAAGACTCAGCGAGTAGGGAAGAGTCAAGCTTGTTTGATGATGTGTTTGAATTTTTTTATAGTAGCCACATTTTTTTACGGAAAGGGTGATAATTTTATTTTAAGGCTGCATTCTGTTCTCGAATTTTGAAAAAATCATTTTTTTTGTGCATATTCTTAAAGTTTCGACCTTCAAAAATGAAGATATTTCAATTGAAATCGATGTTTCTTAACTTTTGAGCAGTAGTTTATATTAGTTTTGATATTTTTTATTAATGTTAGTGGCATTCGTCAGATTAAAGTTATTTATTGTAGAAGACAAAGTTACAAATTTCATTACAAGTGTATTTTTACAAACCAGTACTTATTTTTTTTTAAGGGGGTGTATGATATAAAAGGTCTTGTGGTTGGATTAAACCAGTTACGTAAAATGAGAGACTTGATCCTCACGCTTTCGATAATACTTTTCCATTGAGGTTTGTAATGACCATTGACGAGGGTGAAGTGGTGTAGTTTTCCTCTTGATCGTGTTGCGTGAAAACGATGGTATAACTGCGATAATCTCATCACCAACAGCGTGTACACAGACCATGAGAGACCCGGATAACAAGTGGATGCTCGATGGGATGTCGATGTGATCAATGGGACAGTCGAGGCATATAAATATCGACTCCATGTATATGGGGCATTCCACGCCAAATCGACCACTTTAGAACCCGACCCTTTTCGATTTGGCTGAAACTTTTTTTTTTTTACCCTATCAAAAACATTTTTCAGAATTTTTTTCAAATTTTTACACCCATCCGATAAAACGTTATAAATTTTTCGAAAAAATTGGCTTTTTATTTTTCAAATAGCTATAACTTTTTTAAAATTTGACGTATCGGGACGATTTTTTTTCAAAATTTTGTTTTTCTATTGTACTTTTTGAAAAAAAATACAAAAAAATGATAAAAACCCATCTTCATCGTTTTTTTTTCAGATTTTCGGAAAAAATCGAAAATTTCTCGATGATTACCATTTTTGATTTTTTTTCTTTTTATTATATTAAACTTTGACATTTTATGCTGAACCTCGAATTTTCTCAGAGTGGTATATTTTCGATTTCTATTTTTTTTTTTCAATAGAAAAAAAAACTTTCTTTCAACTAGCCTTATTTCTCATAACGCCATTCTGCAAATGTTTGGGGGTGTTCAGATGACTTCCAAACTTGAAAAAAAAAATAAAAACCAAAAATTGAAAATTTCTCGAAGATTACCACTTTCAATTTTTGTTGTTATTTTTTTTCATGTTTGGAAGTCCTCTGAACACCTTTAAAAATTTGCAGAATGGTGTTATCAGAAATAAGGGTAGTTAAATTTTTTTTTTCAAATGGAAAAAAAAATAGAAATAAAAAAATCCCCACTCTGAAAAAATTTGAGGATTTGCAGAAAATGTCAAAGCTTGATACAATAAAAAGAAAAAAAAATCAAAAATGGTAATCATCGAGAAATTTTTGATTTCTTCCAAAAATCTGAAACGCATATTCATCGTTTTTTTTTAATATTTTTGGAAATAATCGAAAATTTCTCGATGATTACCATTTTCAATTTTTGTTTTTATTTTTTTTTTAAGTTTCGAAGTTCTCTGAACACCCTCAAAAATTTGCAGAATGGTGTTCCGAGAAATAAGGCTAGTTGAAAAAAAGTGTTTTTTTTCAATTGGACAAAAAATAGAAATCGAAAAAACACCACTCTGAAAAAAATTGACGATTTGCAGAAAATGTCAAAGTTTGATATAATAAAAAGAAAAAAAATCAAAAATGGTAATCATCGAGAAATTTTCGATTTTTTCCGAAAATATAAAAAAGAAAACGATGAAGATGGGTTTTTATAATATTTTATAATTTTTTTTTTCAAAAAGGACATTAAAAAACAAAAATTTTGAAAAAAAAATCGTCCCGATACGTCAAATTTTGAAAAAGTTATAGCTATTTGAAAAATAAAAAGTCAATTTTTTTGAAAAATTTATAACTTTTTATCGGCTGGGTGTAAAAATATGAAAAAATTCTGAAAAATGTTTTTGATAGGGTAAAAAAAGATAAAAAAGTTTCAGCCAAATCGAAAAGGGTCGGGTTCTAAAGTGGTCGATTTGGCGTGGAATGCCCCATATATATATATATATGGGTCATTCCTTGTCAAATTGACCAATAGTTGGAATCGACTCCGTTCAATTTCGATGAAATTTAGTCAGAAGTTTTCGTTTATCATAGAAAGAATTTATACTTAAGGCAAAAAATTAAAAAATTTTGTTTCGAAAGTTAGGCAAAATTCAAAGTTTCACCATTTTTTCAATTTTTCAAGTTTTTTTTTCATATACCTCAAAAACTATTATAGTTACGAAAAAATCATTCTGAGGTCAGCTCGATGAGTACTCGTAGCTACTATTGATATAAAAAAATTCAGACACATCATCAAACAAGCTTGACTCTTCCCTACTCGCTGAGTCTTTTGATCCTTGCAGGTTCCTTTTGCAGTGCTGTTTCACACTAAATTTTCTCCCGGAAACCTGAAGAACGCTTGATAGCAAGTTACGGCCTTTTCTGTGACAATATGGATACAAACTGGGAAACTTGGTGACGCAGCATGTTACTCGTGACATGGAGGGAAAGAAAACTTTTGAACGTCACATTCTTTCTTCAAGTATGTTGGATCAGCCCATAATTAATGTAACATTGACACCACAATAATCATATCTCCAATATTCTCCTACAAAAAAAAATAATGTAGCTCGCAGAGATTGTCGATATAGAGTGAAAAAAATATTTGTCGCGGAGTCGTCTTTTGAGCGACAGAAATTATTCTGAAAATTAAATATGAGTGAAATACATTCACTCATATCTATAATATTCTTCAACGTCAAAAAGAAAAAATAATAATGTATAGCTACGAGAGATTCTTGATATGAAGCGAAAAAAAAAACTTGTCACGGAGTCGTCTTTCGGAAGACAGGAATTTGTCTGCACATAGAATATGAATTCAAAACATTCACTCATATCTGTAAAATTCTTCAACCTCGAAAAAAAATAATGTAGCTAGCAGAGATTGTCGATATAGAACGAAAAAAAAATATTTTTCGCGGAGTCGTCTTTTGAGCGACAGAAAACTTTCCGCACATAGAATATAAGTAAAATATAATCACTCATATCTCTGATATTCTTCGACGTTGAAAAAAATAATAATGTAGCTACGAGACATTCTCGAGATTTTTTTTTTCTCTTTATTTTACAACTACAATCTGTTATTAATAATAACAATAAATAGTTTTGGGTATATTTACAATAGGAAAGAGGGGCAAATGGAGATCCATCGATTCTCCATTAGTTGCGGGTTGCATTAAATGCGGAGTTTTATTTTGTATTCAGTTAAATCGTTGAAGAAGGTGTCCTGGTTTGAATCTCTGGAGTCTCGTTCTTCGGGAGTTGTTTACAACCAGGCTTGCGGCAAGCTGATTGGGGTGTTTTTCCAGACGACCCTGGTACTTCTTACTCCACTTTTCTATTTCCTCGTGGACGGTGTTAATTTTGAGATCGTTGTGTATTGAGGCGTTCTTGACATACCACGGCGCGTTCGCTATTAATCTCAGCGTTTTTGACTGGAACCTTTGAATAATTTCGAGGTTTGAACTGCTGGCTGTTCCCCAGAGTTGGATCCCGTATGTCCATATAGGCTTTAGTATGGCCTTGTATATAATAAGTTTGTTGTATAGCGAAAGTTGGGAGTTTCGTCCAATGAGCCAGTACATTTTCCTCAGTTTGAGGTCGAGCTCCTTCCTTTTGGTTTTAATGTGTTTGACCCAGGTGAGACGTCTGTCTAGGTGCATACCAAGATATTTAACTTCATTCACGACTGGGAGAGTTTTGTTTTTGAGTTTGACGCTAGGGCAATTTCCTCTTCTTAGCGTGAATGTGATGTGGACGGATTTTGAGTCACTTGCCTTGATTCTCCATTTTTCCATCCAGCCGTGTATTTTGTTTAGTCCTCGTTGGAGTATCTTGGATGCTGTCTCCGGGCTCCTTTGCGTCACCATAAGGGCAGTGTCATCGGCGAATGTCGCCGCTGTTATGTTTCTGTGGATTGGCAGATCGGCAGTGTAGAGTGTGTATAGTACGGGGCCTAGTACGCTCCCTTGTGGTACGCCCGATTTTATTGGAGTGAAGGCTGACAAATCCTGTGCGTATCGCACTTGGAAATTCCTGTTAGATAGGTATGATTTCATCAGTAGATAAAATTGAGGTAAATGTTGTTTAATTTTGAAAAGAAGTCCGGTGTGCCAAACTTTATCGAACGCTTGCTGGATGTCAAGAAACACTGCTGAGCAGTATTTCTTTTCCTCTAGAGTGTTAGCTACAGTGCTGTATACTCTGTTAATTTGTTCGATTGTTGCATGGTTACTCCTGAATCCAAATTGGTGGTCAGGAATAAGTTTTTTTGAATTTATTTCTATATTCATTCTTTTGAGCAGTAATTTCTCGAAGATCTTGGAGAGGATAGGCAGCAGACTTATGGGTCTATATGATGTTTTTTCGTTCGGTGGTTTGCCTGGCTTCGGGATCATGGTAATTTGAGCAAACTTCCATTGGCTCGGATATTGTGCCGTGCGAATAATCCATTCTCGAGATGGAGCAAAAAAAATACTTGTCGGGAAGTCGTCTTTTGGAAGACAGAAATTTTTCCGCACATAGAATATGAGTAACAAACATTCACTCATAACTTTAATATTCTTCAACGTCGAAAAAATAATAAACTAGCTACTAGAGATTCTCGATAACGAGCGGAAAAAATACTTGTCGTCTTTTGAGCGCCAGAAATTTTTCCGTACATAGAATATAAATAAAATACATCCACTTATTTCTGTAATATTCTTCAACGTCGAAAAAAATCAATAATGTAGTTACTAGAGATTCCCGATATACTAGAGCAAAAAAAATACATTTACTCATATCTATAATATTATCTTACGTCATAGAAAAAAATAGTTAGCAGAGACTGTCGATATGGACCGAAAAAAAATATTTGTCGTGCCGTCGTCTTTTGAGCGACAGACATTTTTCCGCACATAGAACTTAAGTAAAATACATTCAGTCATATCTATGATATTCTTCAACATCGAAAAAAAAATGATGTAGCTTCTAGAGATTGTCGATATAGAGCGAAAACAAATATTTTTCGCGGAGTCGTCTTTTGAGCGACAGAATATTTTCCGCACATAGAATATGAGTAAAATACATTCACTTATATCTGTAATATTCTTCAACGTCGAAAAAATAATAATGTAGCTACTAGAGATTCTCTATATAAATCGAAAAAAATACTTGTCGTGGAGTCGTCTTTTGAGCGTCAGAAAATGTTCCGCACATAGAATATGAGCAAAATACATTTACTTATATCTATAATATTTTTCTACATCATAAAAAAAATGCAGCAAGAAGAGATTACCGATATAGAGCAAACCAAAATTTTTGTCTCGGAGTCGTCTTTTGAGCGACAGAACTTTTTGCGCACATAGAATATGAGTAGAATATATTAACCCATATCTCCAATATTCTTCAACGTCGGAAAAAAAATGTATATAGCAGAAAGTGTCGAGATAGAGCGAAAAAAATATTTGTCGCGGTCATCTTTTGAAAGACAGAAAATTTTTTGCACATAGAATATAAGTAAAATATACATTCACTCATATCTTTAATATTCTTCAACGTCGAAAAAAAATAAAGTACCTACTAGAGACTCTCGATATCGAGCGGAAAAAATACTTGCTGTGGAGTGGTCTTTTGAGCGACAGAAATTTTCCTGCAAAGCGAACTTAAGTAAAAAACATTCACTTCTATCTGTCATATTTTTCAACGTCGAAAAAAAATTATGTAGCTTTTAGAGATTGTCGATATAGAGCAAAAAAAATATTTGTGGCGGAGTCGTAGTTTGAAAGACGGAAAATTTTCCGCATATAGAATATATGTAAAATACATTCACATATCCGTATATCTCTTATATTCTTCTACGCCATAAAAAAAATAATGTCGCTAGCAGAGATTGTCGATATTAGAGCAAAAAGAAAAATTTATTGTCGAGTCGTCTTTCGGAAGACAGAAATCTTTCCGCACATAGAATATAAGTCACATACATTCACTCATATCTATAATATTCTCTCAAGTCATAAAAAAATGTAGCGAGCCGAGATTGTCGATATAGAGCAAAACAAAATATTCGTCGCGGAGTCGTCTTTTGAGCGACAGAAATTTTTGCGCACATAGAATATGAGTAAAATATATTCACTCATATCTCTAACATTCGTCAACATCGAAAAAAAAAATAATGTAGCTACGAGAGATTCTCGAGATAGAGCAAAAAAAATACTTGTCAGGAAGTTTTCTTTTGAAAGACAGAAAGTTTTCCGCACATAGAATATAATTAAAATACATTCACTCATATCTCTAAAATTCTACAACGTCAAAATAAAATAAAATAATGTAGCTAGCCAAAATTGTCGATATGGAGCGAAAAAAAATATTTGTCGCGGAGTCATCTTTCGAAAGACAGAAATTTTTCCGCACATAGAATATAAGTAAAATACATTCACTCATGTCTTTAATATTCTTAAACGTCGAAAAAAAATAAAGTAGCTACGAGAGATTCTTGATATCGAGCGGAAAAAATACTTGTCCGTGGAGTCGTCTTTTGAGCGACAAAAAAATTTCCGCACATAGAATATAATTCAAATACATTCACTTATATCTGTAATATTATTCAACGTCGAAAAAAATAATAATAATGTAGCTAGCAGAGATTGTCGATATTGAGCGAAGAAAATATTTATCGCGGAGTCGTCTTTTGAGCGATAGCAATTTTTTCGCACATAGAATACAGGTCAAATTCATTCATTTATATCCGTTATATTCTTCAACGTCGAAAAAAAAATAATGTAACTACAAGAGATTCTCGGTATAGAGCGAAAAAAAAATATTGTTAAGGAATCGTCTTTTGGAAGACAGAAATCTTTCCGCACATAGAATATAAATAAAATACATCCACTCATATCTGTAATATTCTTCAACGTCGAAAAAAATCAATAATGTAGTTAATAAAGATTCTAGAAATACTAGAGCCAAAAAAAATACTTTTCGCGGAGTCGTCTTTTGAGCGATATAAATTTTTCCGCACTTATAACATAAGTCAAATACATTTACTCATATCTTTAATATTCTTTTACGTCATAAAAAAAATGTAGCTAGCAGAGATAGTCGATATAGAGCAAACAAAAAATTTGTCGTGCTGTCGTCTCTTGAGCGACAGTAAATTTTCCGCACATAGAATATATGTAAAATACATTCACATATGTGTATATCTCTCATATTATTCTAGGCTATAAAAAAATAATGTCGCTAGCAGTTATTATCGATATTAGAGCAAAAAAAATATTTGTCGCGGAGTCGTCTTTTGAGCGACAGAAATTTTTCCGATTTTGAGCGATCAAAATCCATCAAAATTGAAGAGGTTTACAATACCTACTATTGGCCAAATGTAGGTCGTGGTGCCGCAGTTTCATTGGCTATGAGTCCGGAAAGAGTGGGAGCTACAGCCAATCAAAATGCAACACCTCAGGGATTATTAATAATGTTGCGAGAAATACTCCAATTCCTACTCCCCACTCCATAGATCAGTAGGTGGAAGTAGTCTATAAAAATCATTGACCGTTCGATTCGATCATCAGTTCATAGAACGCACTTCACAAAGGTAAACGGTAACCAAATTCGACATGTTGATACTCTACGGATTTGTGGCTCTCTGTACTTTTGCCCGAATTTCGGCTGATGATATTTGTGGACCATTGAAATCTATGGAAAATTTCAACAAATCTTTGGTACGTTATATTGTAAATTAAATAATCATAAATCGCGAATCAATGGAAGTCCAGCTCGTTTTGCAGAAGTAAACGTGTTCTTTCGACGTTATCTTGTTGTAACTTTTTTTTTTCAAACCTTATATCGACATCTTCTATCCCCCCGAACACAAATCTACCAATAATTATAGCAAAAAACCGAATTTTTATGAATTTTCATTAAAAAAATCTTTGCTCAAATCTAGCCCCATGTTAAAAAATTTCAAAATAGCGAAATTTCAAGTTATCATAACTTCAGTTCGGTTTGGCTGATTCCAAAATTTTTTTATTGTATGCAAACGTTGTGACTAAACGAAAACGGGAAAAATATGATGACTTCTTGCACAATTTATAAAGGATATACACGAACAACCTTCTTGTAAACGAAATAGGTTATCCAACAGATCTTTTACAAGAAAGTTGTTCGTGCAAAAAATCGTCCTTTATAAATTGTGCAAGATTTCAAATTTTTTTTTGTTCTAAATGTTTTTATGATAATTATCATTCTGGTGCTTGTATGTAAAATATAACAATTAACAAATAAAGACGATATTACAAAAAAAAAATTTCACCCATGCGAGATTTTCGTGCTTTTCACCATATGCGTAGACAGCCGAAAAGTGACACTTTTCTGACAGCTAAGAGCGAAATCGTCTGTTTTTACTCTTAGCTGTCAAAAAAGAGCCCCTTTTTGGCTATCCACGCATATACTGAAAAGACACTCAAATCTCCCATGGGGAAAAAAAAGATCGTGTGCAACGCGAGCCAGAGATTCGTCTTTTGTCTCGCGTGGTTGTGGCCCGCGCTTCGCTCGTTGCGGCAAACTTCACGCTCGACAAAAAGACTTATCTCTGGCCCTAGATGCACAAAATACTATTCAAGAATATAAGAGATTTAATTAAATGTATTACTCATATTCCAAGTGCGGAAAAATTTATGTCGCTCAAAAGACGACTCCGCGACAAGGATTTTTTTTCTCTATATCAAGAATCTCTGCTGGCTACATTATTTTTTTTACGACGTTGAAGAATATTGGAGGAATAAGTGAATACATTTTACTTATATTCCATGTGCGGAAAAATTTATGTCGTTAAAAAAACGACTCCGCGACAAATATTTTTCTTCGCTCTATATCGACAATCTTTGCTAGCTACATTATTTTGTTTCGATCTTGAAAAATATTGTTATAGTGGTAATTAAAGTTTGAATTTACCTTAATTGAAAATGCATTTGAAATTATTCAACTTTTTCAAAATAAAATATTATTTTTAATTCACATTTTACAGTCTTTTCATGAATAGGAAAAAAATATATTTATGATTAAATTAATAATATTTTAAGGTAATTAACTTTACTTAAAAGTTGTGTTATAATTTTTAAAACTATTCATTATAATTAAAACAATCAATTTAAAAAAATGCCTTGAGGTAGAATTGAGCGCCGGTCTTCCTTTACTGGATGGACACCCTTAAGGTATATTAACTATCCTGAAAGTTTCATGCCAAACTGAATTTCCGAGACCGTAAGGTCCCCTAGAGAATGATGTCATTTGGTTGATTCCCATAGCTAAATTTTTGCAGAAAATAAAGGAGATTGAAAAAAATGTGCCTTCAAAAATTTGTGAAAATCTATGGTCGAACTTTAGAAATATGCCACAAATTGAAATATTATCAGAATCGGATGAGCCAAGGAGGGTTTTGAAGCTGCAATGATTGGAAAGATAATGAGCGCATGAATGCTAAAATTTCGTTTGAAAAGAAATCTTAACCATTTTACTGAAAGCGATTCAATTTTGGCCAAAATTGGAAACAAACTAATTCTCGAGTGTTTTGAACTACATCGATCAAAATCTTCCATAAAGTACCAGCATGACTTTTCATCTTACGTATTTTGGGAAATTTTTTTCAGCACATGGGAACTTGGTACCTATCTAGAGCTGTCAATAACTATGATGGTGTTCTCTGCGAAGTCTATAATTTGTTCGATGGACCATCCGAAAAAATTCACATGAATGTTTCAAGGTCTTTTCCACGGTAATAGATAATAACAAAATAAAACACTATTACTTTTTGCGCAACTTTTATTTGTGGTTTTTCTCATTTTCTAAAATGTATGGAAAATTTCTTTCCGTAGGGGCACTCCGGACGGTCAAATTACGAGTAGGCACCGTATAACTTATGAGAAACCAATGAAGCCATCATCCGCACATCGGACCAGAGAAATACCTGAGATCATTGTGGGAACCGATTACACTTCCTTCTCCGTTCTGTTTGACTGTGGTGTTGGAGAAGAGTACGTCTACTCACGATCGTTATTGATTATCCTCTTAACGTACAACTTAAAAAATGCATCTTCGGCACATTTTAACCAGAAATTTTAACCGGAACATTTACCTTTTAATAAACTTTAACATTGTTTTTTACTTTTTTGTTCATTTTATTCTCTGAAATTTTTATTGTTTTTTCGATTGATCGCACAGATGTTTACCAGTTATTGACAATAAAAAATTACAACCGTTCGTTCATCCGTAGAAAAAAAAGTCAAACAGTTATAATTTTTAAATATTTATTATGAACAATGATGTAAATGGTCTGTCTATGGATTACCTTGCGGATACAAAATTAACGAAGAATCGCTGAGCTTGGACTAAAAGAATATGCATTTTTCTTAGAAAAGGTGAACAAAGAAAACTCACCCCAATAAAAATTTGCACCCGCCAAATAATACTGCGGCAAATTAATCGCTACAGCTGCTTTTTCTCGACTAAGGAGATTGTTTACACGGTACAAAGTATGCTCCGTTATTGTCAATTCATAAACGGATATTAGCAAAGACGATTTATAAAATTTAGCACCAATTTCACTAGTGTGCAGAGCTCCAACTTCTTTAATATCGTCCGTTCAAGCTATATCTCCATCAACTTGAAACAAGGGATAAAATTTATCATATTTTTCAGGGAAACGGAGCTATACATCCTGACCAGGAAGCCGCATCCCCCACAATCGGTCATCGAAGCCGCACTGGGGGTTGCCAGGGAGCGCGGGTTCAACTTAACAGATATGGTTGAGTCTAGCGAGCACTGCTGGGAAAAGGATGTACCATCGAACCAGGATAACAATACCAAAACGAAACCTTAAAAATCCGAAAGTCCATCTCTCATTACTGTCGAGGGTTAGGAAGAGAAGAGAAAGTCGCTGTAGAAACCGAAACAAAGAAAATTGCCACCTTGAAATGGAAATTCCAGTTCAACCTCTCTGCATTTGGAAATTGAGCGACAGCACCAAGAAAATATGCGAGCAAAATAAAATAAATTTTTTGTTTCGCAGATGAATATTTGTAAAAATTCCGAATACGTTGAAAAACCAAAATCCGCCCATTATATAACTGTAATGAGAATCGTGAAATGTAAAAAAATATAAACTTATTATCAATGGAATTTTTTGTTTTTATACTCACTTCGTAGACAATTGTATTTCGCGCCTCTTCCTTCAGAGATCAGAATATGTAGTGCCCCAATTTCAACATGTATCGCCACAAAATTTTTAAAGAAACATAATAGTACATTACGATACGAGTGCGATGAAACTTTTTCTCGACGAGTGTGAGTTTGCAGCATGAGCCGAAGGCGAATGCTGCAATCACACGAGTTAAGAAAAAGTTTCTCGCACGAGTATCGTACAAAATTTTATCGCACGAGTGCGTAAAGCGCCCGCTTCACGCACGCGCAGCGAAGCGAAGCGTGCCAGAAGTGGTCACTTTACGCACGGAGTGCAATAAAGTATATTTTTTCCTCATGGCAAGCCTCGTTTGCGCGCCGTGAGAGCGTCATCTTCATTCTTTCGTTTTGTGCCGATGTCGTCAAGATAAGAGAAATTACAAAACGCATGAAATATAAGAAATAAGGAAAGTCGAGACTGTTCTTCATCGAGGGAAAACAAGGAATGTAAGTTATTTAAAGAAGGAAGAAAATGATGGCCGAGGTTGATCGAAGTTTTTGAAATAAACAACATTGAGACCATCGGGCCATAACCCATCATTCTTAGACGTCACAAGACGCCAGAACGAATAGGCTTTTTGAAAGCTCAATTCCAACATCGTTAGTTGATTTGCATACGCTGTGCCAGCGATTTGATTGCTCGGCACCGTGTTTTCGGTCTAACCAAAATACACACCTTCGTTTGACGAAGGATTGAAGCGTTATTTATTCCGGTCAAATTTTTCGGTCAAATTACCGCCGACTGAATTGGCTCCCGCGAAAAAAAACGAACGTGGCGCTGTCATTTTACCGTGGGGGACTTTGGCTTTGAAGGACTTTGGCATACATCCGATTATTCCATTTTCATCAAATGACAATTCGTTATTCCTAAAAGTCAAACTCTCAAAATGGAATAAATAACGCTTCACTCCTTCGTCAAACGAAGGTGTGTATTTTGGTCAGACCAAAAACACGGTGCCAAGCAATCGAATCGCTGGCACAGCGTATGCAAATCAACTAACGATGTTGGAATTGAGCTTTCAAAAAGCCAATTCGTTCTGGCGTCTTGTGACGCTTAAGAATGATGGGTTATGGCCCGATGATCTTAATGTTGTTTATTTCAAAAACTTCGATCGACCTCGGCCATCATTTTCTTCCTTTCTTAAATAACTTATTTTCCTTGTTTTCCCTCGATGAAGAACACTCTCGACTTTCTTTATTTTTTATATTTTATGTCTTTTGTAATTTCGCTTACCGAATTCGTGTGTGACGACATCGGCACAAAACGAAAGAATGAAGATCACACTCTCACGGCGCGCACACGAGGCTTGCCGAGAGGAGGAAATACTTTATGTGTCTTCAAAAATTTGTGGCGACCCAGGTTGAAATGGGGGTACTACATATTCTGATCTCTGAAGGAAGAGGCGCGAAATACAATCGTTTACGAAGTTAGTATAAAAACGAACAAATTCCATTGATAAAAAGTTTATATTTTTTTACATTTCACGATTCTCATCACAGTTATATTATGGGCGCATATTGGGTTTTCAACGTCTCCGGAATTTTTACAAATATTTATATGCGAAACAAAAAATTTATTTTACTTTGATCGCATATTTTCTTGGTGCTTTTGCTTAATTTACAAATGCGCAGAGGAGTTTCTCAACTGTAATTTCGCTTCCAAGTGGATCTTTTTCTTTGTTTTTTTTTGTAGAGGGGCTTTCATTTTCTCTTTCTCACTCTCGACAATGGAAGGTGGACTTTCGGATTTTTCAGGTTTCGTTGTCGTAGTTTTATCCTGATTCGATACATCCTCTATCCAGCAGGACTTGTCACGCGTAAGCAAATCTGTTGAGAGGTACCCATACTTCGCGGCAATCCCCAGTGCATCTTCGATGACTGATTGTGGGGGATGCGGCTCCCTGGTCACGATATCTAGTTCCAAAAACCTGAAAAATGTAATAAATTTTATCCTTCGTTTCAAGTTGATGGAGATACGCCTTGAACCGACGATATAAAAGAAGTTGGAGCTCTGCACGTCAGTGAAATTGGTGCTAAATTTTATAAATCGTCTCTGCTAACATCCGTTTATGAATTGACAATAACGGAGCATACTTTGTACCGTGTAAACTATCTCCTTAGTCGAGAAAAAGCAGCCATAGCGATTAATTCGTTACAGTATTATTTATTGGGCGCAAATTTTTAATGGGTCGAGTTTTCTTTGTTCACCTTTTCTAAGAAAAACGTATATTCTTTTAGTCCAAACTCAGCGATTCTTCTTTAATTTTGTTTCCTTAAGGTACTCCATAGACAGACCATTTACATCATTGTTCATAATAAATAGTAAAAAAATTATAACTGCTTGACTTTTTTTCTACGAATGAATGAACGGTTGTAATTTTTTATTGTCAATAACTGGTTAACACCTGTGCGATGATTAAAAAAAAAACAATAAAAATTTCAGAGAATGAAATGAACAAAAAAGTGAAAAACAATATTGAAGTTCGTTAAAAGTCAAAATGTGCCGGTTAAAATTTCTGGTTAAAATGTGTTGAAGATGCATTTTTAAAGCTGTACGTTAAGAGGATAAGTAATAACGATCGTGAGTAGACTTACTCGTCTCCTTCATCAGAACAGTCATACAGAACGGAGTAGGAAGTGTAATCGGTTCCCAAAATGAGGTCAGGTATTTTTCTGGTGAAATTTCTCTCCTGTCGTTCGTCATCGGCTGAATAGGTTCTCTTTGAAAGTTGACCGTCCACGATGTCCCAACTGAAAGAAATTTTCCATAAATTTTAGAAAATGAGAAGAACCACAAATAAAAGTAGCGCCAAATTTATTAGTGTTTTATTTTGTTGTTATCTATTACCGTGGAAGAGACATAGAAACATTCATGTGAATTTCTCCGGATGGCCCATCAAATATATTGAAAGTGACGCAGGTTACACCATCAAAGTTATTGGAAAATCCATATAGATACCAAGTTCCCATGTGCTGAAAAAAATTTCCCAAAAAACGTTAGATGAAAAGTTATGCTGGTGGTACTTTACGGAAGATTTTGGCCAAAATCGAATCGCTTCAGTAAAATTGTTCAGATTTCTTTTCAAACGAAATTTTCGCATGCGCTCGTTCTCTTTGCAATCATTGTAGCTTCAAAACCCTCCTTGACTCATACGATTCTGATTATATTTCAATTTGTGGCATATTTTTAAAGTTCGACCATAGATTGTCGCAAATTTTTGAAGGCAAATTTTTTTCAATCTGCTTTCATTTCTGCCAAAAATTAGTTATGGGAATTAACCAAATGGCATCATTCTCTGGGGGACCTTTCGGTCTCAGAAATTCAGTTTGGGATGAAACTTTGCAGGTTAGTAATATACCTTAAGGGTGTCCATCCAGTAAAGTTGTAAAGCGCACTAGCCAGAAGGTTCCGAGAAAAAGGGCTCTAAAGTTTTACGCGCAGCTCATATACAGGGTGGTCCACGCAACGTGTACACCTCTTTTACGGCTAAAATATGCTCTGCACAAAAAAATGTTCTATACAAAAGTTACACCTATAAAATAAATAAATACACTCCATAGTGCAGCCTTATAAACCATGTAACTTTTGTATATAACATTTTTTTGTGCAGAGCATATTTTAGCCGTAAAAGAGGTGTACACGTTGCGTGGACCACCCGGTATACTGGTCAATTTTCATACCATGACAGCACAGCGACATAAATGAGTCAGTAGCGAACTCACCTACCACGCGGGAGACCAGCGTTCGATCCTACCTCAAGCCATTTTTTTTTAATTTATTGTTTTAATTATAATTAATTGTTTTAAAAATTATAACACAACTTTTAAGTAAAGTTAATGACCTGAAAATATTATCAATTGAATCATAAATATATTTTTTCCTATTTATGAAAAGACTAAAATGTGAATTAAAAATAATATTTTATTTTGAAAAAGTTGAATAATTTCAAATGCATTTTCAATGAAGGTAAATTCAAACTTCAATTACCACTATAACAATATTCTCCAACATAGAAACAAAATAATGTTGCTAGCAGAGATTCTCGATATGGAGCGAAACAAAAAACATTTGTCGCTGAGTCGTCTTTTAAGCGACATAAATTTTTCCGCGCAAAGAATATAAGCAACAATTGTCAATAATAATATTGCCCAATAGTCATTAACAATCTATTTAAACAATTGCTTAAACAATTTATTAAAAATATATGAACAATGATCAATAATTATTATTGATCATTGTTGTTTATAGCATGCCAAATATTGCTGAATTCTTTCAGATTTTTATTTTATCACGAAGTACGGAAATTTCAAACGGATGAAATTTTTCGCTGGAACGAAAATAGTAAAAAAAAAAAGTTCATGGGAAAATTCTGAAATAATTCCAAACGATTTCGTGTATACCTACGCTACTTTTTTCATACTTGACATTTTCTCTTAAACTCTATAGTCTTTGAGTTACGTTGCATCTTTCAAAATTTGTCTTTTTTGGCCAAAAACGAAATAACTTTGCGAGAAAAAATCGTAAGAAAATCTTTACAGAACGAAAATACAGCGGCTTCCAACCCTTCTAATGTAGATAAAAAAGTAAAAAAAAAAAAAAATGTCCTCAAGTTGTGCGCCCGATTTGCGATGGTCGAAAAATGCCGAAAAACGGTCACATTCAAAAATGCATACCCGGTCGAAAAAAATCGCAAAATAGGGAAAACAAAGCTGAATTCCTCCCCATCAAAACGCTTTTTTCAAAATTCGATTATCATTTTTTTTTACAGAGTTATGCAACTTTTAGTGCGGCAAGAAATATCGACAGGTGTATCCAAACTTTTGAGCGGGGGTGTATATTTTGTATCTTTACATAAAAAAAAGAGGATATGTGCATGTGTGTGCTAGTGTGTGCAAGTGTGTCTTGTCGCGGAGTCGTCTTTTGAGCGAAAATTTCCCGCACATAGAATATGAGTTCAATTAATTGAATAATTAATATTTTTGAACGTCGAAAAAAATTAAGCTGTTGCTAACTTCGATAAAAAATTTTATAATATCGTATTTATTTGTTAATTGTTTTATTTTACATACAAGCACCAGAATCATAATTATCATAAAAACATTGAAAACAAAAAATATTTTGAAACCTTGCACAATTTATAAAAGACGATTTTTTACACGAACAACTTTCTTGTAAAAGATCTGTTGGAAAACCTACTTCACTTACAAGAAGGTTGTTCGTGTAAACAATCGTCCTTTATGAATTGTGCAAGATGTTAACATATTTTTCCTGTTTTCGTTTATTCACAACGTTTGCATACAACAACAAAAATTTGTAATCAGCCAAACCGAGGTGAAGTAATGATCACTTGAAATTTCGCTATTTTGAGGTTTTTTTTAATGGAGCCAGATCTGAGCGAAGATGTTTTTCATAAAAATTCAAAAAAAATCCGTTTTTTGCCATAATTATTGGTAGATTTATGTTCAGGGGGTAAAATATATCGATATAAGGTTGAAAAAAAAAAAATTTCAATTCCAATAATGATTACGTCGAAAGAACACGTTTACTTCTGCAAAACGAGCTGGACTTTCAATG
Organism: Alloplasta piceator; assembly: GCA_946863875.1. NCBI lineage: Eukaryota > Metazoa > Arthropoda > Insecta > Hymenoptera > Ichneumonidae > Alloplasta > Alloplasta piceator. The sequence continues at coordinate 47,089,942 of OX333075.1, read as the reverse complement.
ATTCGCCATTTCCGATTATTTAATTTACAATATAACGTACCCGAGATTTGTCGAAATTTGCGATAGTTTTCGCAGTTCCACAATCAGCCGAAATTCGGGCTAAAGTACAGAGAGCCACAAATCCGTAGAGTATCAACATGTCGAATTTGGTTACCGTTTACCTTTGTGAGGTGCGTTCTATGAACTGATGATCGAATCGAAAGATCAATCATTCTTATACACTACTTCCACCCACTGATCGTTGGAGTGGGGAGTGTGAATTGGAGTATTTTTGGCAACATTATTAATAATCCCTGAGGTATTACATTTTCATTAGCTGTAGCTCCCACTCTTTCCGGACTCATAGCCAATGAAACTGCGGCACCACGACCTACATTTGACCAATAGTAGGTTTTGTAAACCTCTTCAATTTTTATGGATTTTGATCGGAATATTTTATTATCTTCTTCGGTTTTTCCTCCTTCATAATTTCCGATATGTGCCATTGGATTTATAACTTCAAGCAATATATTTGAAACACTTGCGCAAGAACATTCATACTGGAAAATAATTTATTCTTCAAATTTCATTTTGATCTTTCGTAATGATCGATTATTTTTAATTCTCGATCATCCTCTATTGATTATCACTTCTTAATTATGATTTAACATCAATTATTCTTAATGTGTCATAATTTTATACCACTATTGTCACACTGAGAGAAAAAATTACTAGAACCAATGAAATAAAGTTTTGAAGGAAAAAAAATCATTTTTTTCATTTTTTGCTTGGTTCATTTTTTTCAGTCAATTTTATAAATTTCTGTTTCAATAAACGAATTTACTTGAATCTAACAATATGTTATCAATTATATGTAATATGTTATTTGAATCAAGAACACATTTTATCATTCAAAACATGCATGTATTTTAATACAGGAAGCACTGAGAAAAAAAATTTGTTGAATCAACAAATCAATTAGTCCAATCAACAGGAAAAATGATTGAATCAATCAAATGCGTGTTTATTAATTGTTGCTAAACATTTTATAAAAAATATATCACCCTTGCCAAATAATTTAATATGCATAGTTTAGTGACCCCAAAAAGAGATAAATAGAAAAAAAGACAAATCTGCGCCAATTCTCCGATCTAATTTGTCTGTCCGACCGAGATTCGAACCCTCGACCCTACCTACCATCATACCTATCCTACCTAACTACATAACACGCTACATATTACGCTATCGACTACTACTATGCACTTGAAAAAAGTTAGGAGTTATGAAGATTCGAATATAAGAAAACATTTAAAAAACCAGTTTTTTAATTTTTAACAACTTATGTATACTATTAAAGTATACTATAGAAATGATAGTTCTTTGCTTGAGGGAAATAAAAATTTCATCATTCCAAACAAATATTCTATTGGAATAAAATAATGTGTTATTTATTTTACTACAGCTTCTTTTCAAATAATCACAATCGATTTTATATCCAATAAATATTGAAAATACTACAGAAATATTTTAAGAAGTAAAATAATGATGAATTTATTGCAAAGAAATAATTTTGTTCGAAAAAAATAATTTCGTATTGAAGTCATTTTTTAGATCCAAATAATCTAATGTTTATGATGCGATAAATGTAATTAATCGAATGAATACAAATTTACCAAATCTATCATGCATTTAATTGTTACTATTAAATAAGAGTTTAATATAATGGAGTAATAGATTCGTGAAAATATTTGTTTAAATGAAGAGTGATTTTCTTGGTTCAACAAATAAATAATCGAATTAATACTTTCATTTAATAAATAAATTCATGTTCTCAAATTCAGTAATTTTTTCTCTCAGTGCATTCATACTGGAAAAGAATTTATTCTTTAAATTTCATTTTGATCTTTCGTAATGATCGATTATTTTTAATTCTCGATCATCCTCTATTGATTATCACTTCTCAATTATGATTTAACATAAATTATTCGTAATGTGTCATAATTTTATACCACTATTGTCAGACAAATAATGCGTTGCAATCGATATTACTTTCATCCAGTTCACGTATGAGTCAACAATAATATCTTAATAATTAAGATAATTCGATTTCACGCAATAAAAATTTACAATCTGCTCCGGTCTATTCAATGATTGTTTCACGATTAATCTTAATAAGTAATTTTTCTTTTGGACAATAAGATTTGCCCCGATGGACAGAAAATTAAATTTTTAATTGCGCTGTTGGAAAAATTATCACTGTTTCAGTTAACGAAGCTTAATTTCGATATTTTAACAAATTCTTTATGGAATACGTCATAAAAATAAAAATTACAGATTAAATTCGTCTCATCGAGTAATATTGCAACACACGGTCAATTATCATTCAAAATATTTCCTCGTTTTTCGATCATTGGATAGATCCTTAATTACCACACGGTTTTATATGGATTTTCGTTCAATGAAATCAGCACGCTTCGTCGAAGAAGCAAAACAATTATTCTTGTAATAAAAACATTTGGCTAATTATTCAAGTGTTTCGGAATATTTCATCGACGTATTATATTTGTACAAAGCGAGCAAGCGACAAGTAGAATTTTACATTTAGTTTTTCCTCGTTTGGAAAACGTCTTCCTCATCACGTATCAGCTATCGTATCACTACACTATCGAATTATCGCTTCTGTACGCGTGGCCCAAAAGTCATCGATGGTATCATGAATATTCGAGAATCAAGACATGCGACAAGTGTTTTACGGAGTTTTTTCCGGGTGGGGGTCGAAGAGTCGACTAACCAATATTTCGAACGGCCGAAATCCCGAATTTCACGATTACGAGCGTTCGAATAACGAAGCGCCGAAATCCCGAACGCCAGAAAAGCGAAAGCGGAGAGAGCCGCTCCATGCGTAAGAGAGAGAGAGATGCGCCTCCTCTCTCTCTTACGCATGGGGCGGCTCTGTCGACTTTCTCTTTTCTGGTGATCGGGATTTCGGCGCTTCGTTATTCTAACGCTCGTAATCGTAAAATTCGGGATTTCAGCCGTTCGAAATATTGGTTAGTCGACTCTTCGACCCCCACCCCTAAGTTTTGTTGGACCCCTCCCCCCCCCCCTTCTTACGTAAGATTTAACCTAGTTTTTCTAAAAAGCATTCAACATAAGTAAATGTCGTTAGAAAAGGGTCAGTTATACTAAAACACGTTATTATTTGACATATAAAAAAGATTCTTATTTTTTTTTAAATAATTATTTAGTCTTTGGAAAATGCATATTATAATTAAAGATAAGATTTTGAACAATCTTAAAGTGAGGAAACAAATCAGTGAAATCACTACAAATGAATAATACTTTGCGTAAAATAATGAGTGGCTAAATTTGAAACAATCTTGAACGAAATAAGTCAAAGATTGAAAGTCAGTTCAGTTCAGATCATCGATCGTTGCCCGGGCTGAATTGAATCGTTTGAATTGAATTTTTTAAAATAATTAAATGATATAACAATGTGGCCACTAAATCGGACGAAAAAAATTCCCTGACATTTTCGAAAATTTCCCTGACAAACCATTCGGATTTGTGAAAAAAGTGACAAAGTAGGAACATCGTATTTTTCATAGAAAAAAAATTGCAAATTGTAAATCTGCACATCGCTTCCTCAGTATTTTTTTCGCATTTACAAATCTTCCTCTATGATAAGCAAATAGCTTTCACAGTTTTGGCTTCCTCATAGAGGAAGCTTTGTAAATTCGAAAAATACTCTGGAAATGATGTGCAATATTACAATTTGCAAGTTTTTTTTTCTATATCTGGTTATTGGAGTAATAGAACTATATCTTTATATCGTAAAATGTTCCATCAAGATTTTTTTTGAAAATTTCAAGATCGCCTAAAATTTGCACTGCTCAAGCAATTTTTAGAACATTGGATACCAAGTTACTTCTTCCATTAAACTATCATTATACAAATTTTGAGGCCGATATCACGAAATATGTGTAAGCTACAGCGATCACGCGTTTTTTGTAAAAAAAAATCAAAATTTTATAAATGATGAACTCCTTGAGCAATTTTTGAGAAATTCAATATCAACAATCTTTATCACTCAAACTATCGGTATAGTTGTTTTTAATCTGATTTAGCAAAATTTGTGGACGCTAGAGCAACCACGCGCATATTTGAAAATTTCAAAGTCCCAAAAAATACGCACAAGACAATGAATTTTTGCAAACAAAGAGTCTGCAGGGCTCAGCTTATGTGCAAAATTTTGGCTCGCTACTCCAATGTGGTCTTGAAATATATAGCTGTTTGAATTTTTCGAGGCAGGCACACACATAACACACACACACACACATACATACATCCGGACATTAAAAAAAAAATGATTCCTCGATGTTTTAGGACATTTGAAAAATACTGACATGAAAATATCGAAAAAAAAAATTTCACGAAAATTTGCTTCCTCTATGAGGAAGTAAAACAGAAAAAATGTTCAGCCATCATTTTTTTTGTCATCGGTGCGCAGAAAAAAAATGTTCGCCCATACACGTTTTTCTCTTGTTTTAATATTTCGTATTTTCCCTGACTGATATTTAATTCTCTGACATTTCCCTGATTTCCCTGACAATCCAAAAATTCCCTGATATTTCCTGGTTTTTCAAGTTTTCCCTGACAGTGGCTACCCTGCATAATTGCGTGTGATAGTAAAAAGAAACTTTTTACAAATAATTTAAGTAACATTAATATACAAAAAACATGTTCTATAATTTTCATTTACAAGCTTCGAAATGTGTGAATATCAACACGTGTAAGATTTTTAAAACTTGATAAACAATAGAAATTTTCAACATACGAATATGTAAATGAAATTGTAGATTAAAAATAAAAATAAATAGATTCCATAGTTGCTTCGCTTAGGGCTTTGCTCTCAAATGTCCATCAATCTACATTGCCAAACGCACATTCTGTCTTGTCGTAAAATCTTACGTAAGAATGGCCTTAACCCCCCCCCCCCCGCCAGATAAGTTCATGTAGAGATTTTTCAAACCCCCCCTCCCCCTCGGGACCCTTACGTAATTAATGAATGGCCCCTAAACCATAATTTTTTCCTAGTCGATAAATTTTAGGCAGGAGCAATTCCCTTCTCCATTTTCCCAGCCAGTTCCAGTCTTTTAATGTTTTCATCTGTGCTATTCTATTATATTATTTTGCAATATACATCCTGAAAAAATATTGTTTTTTCTTTGCATGAGGAAACTTTGAATGAGGAAACTTTAATAATCGTACATTTTTCCTGCTAGCTTGTAAGAGGAAAGAAAATGTTTATGGAGAGGCGTTACTTTACTCTCATATCAGTCAATAGTTACTCTGCCATAAATTTTATTGACGCATTGTCGCAGAACCAATCGAAATTAACACTTGTGTAAACCAACAGAGAGGAAACATCGTCGAATTTCGGCTTGGGAAACAAAATTTAACGATCGAAAAAAAATGTATCTACGGAAAAGAAATGTATCTATGTATATTATTTAAACTTTAAATTGGATGAAAAAAAGAATCCGCCGAATACCCCTACCCTGAGCAAAAAAATTTTGAATGAACTAAATCGTTAGTCGCATACGCACGACAAAATATTTAGTTGTACAATTCAACATTTTTTTACCTGAATAATATTTTGGTCAACCGAATCGCATAATTATTCAAGAAATTAATTATTCAGTTAGACCAAATAAATATTGAGTCTTGGGTATGAGACTAACGATTTAGTTCATTCAAAATGTTTGCTTAATCGAGAAAGTGATTGTGTGTACGAGTTCCGGAAAGAGTACGTCGGTCGTCTGCTGCGCGAGCGAACGAATAATTCTTTGGCTGCATTCGTCTTGGACGCTTTGCGCGCTGCAAGCGTCATACATCCTGTAGCATTTTATGGCTGCATTGGTCTGGGATTCTTTTAGCGCTGTGAGCGCCACATCCTGTAGCATAATATATGTCGATTTATATTTATACATACGTGCTGAAAGCGTGTGAGCGTCCAAGCACATGCAGCCAATACGTCGCGACTGTACATCCGTCGCGAATTGAGGTTATGTTGTCACTTGTCAGCTGCACTGGCGATGGTAACGCTGCGTTAGCGGCTTACCCGGCGCTTGCGCACTGATAGTTCTGACTACTTGTGTCTATTGACGTTTCATTTATAATATTATTTATTACCCGTAGTAAAAACTCCATTCGTCGCCACTGAAAAATCCTCATTCATTCCCCATTACCAAAATAACCAATGGAGATGAATGCCGAATTGCCTAAGGGGATTTTCGCCATTGAATGCCCCATTTTAAATCGAATGGGGATTTTCCAATGAGGATTGGCTTCTCTATTTGAAACGGAATGGGGAATACCCAATGGGGATTTAATGGAGAAAATCCCCTTAGGCAATTCGGCATTCATCTCCCAAATTATTTTTCATAAATTTATAGATAAAAGAACATCTACAATAATAATATTAATGTTTCGGAGCTTATCGGAGCAATAACAAAAACAAATATTATTAATATAATAAAGCATAGCTTTGGAACAACGAATCAAGCCATTCTGAAAAAAATAGGTGTTACTGTACACACTCCAGAGTATTTTCTGAAATTTTTTGATAAAAATCGAAAGTGACATGCCGACGAAAAAAAATTATTTTTGTATATTTTGGGGAAAATGGGCATTTTTTGAACTCGAAAAAAAAAAAAAAAAAAATTTTCACAAAGTTCATGTAAAACTGCAACTTTTTTGTCAAAAATTTTGAAAAAATTTACAATGTTTTTTTCCATATAATTAAATAATTTGACAAAATTTCCATTTTTTTGAGAGTGGACAACTTTTTAACCGTTCGAAATGGCGTGGATTGCCTCATATGTATATGTATGTATATTTATATATATATCATTGTTTCTGAGCCGTAAATTGCTCTAAACAACTACATATTCTGATCTCCTTGAAAAAGGCCCTCATATAATCACGATTGAACTTCACTTAGGTAAGTTCGTTTAACCGTTAATGACATTTTTATAGACACAGTTTTTAATTGTTGAAAATGTTGTAGAATTTTTTCACGGTAGACATTTTTGATTGAGGAATTATTCGATACAAAAATATGTTAATATAAATTTTAAAAAATGCATCTGACCGTAATTATGTTAAGTGTTCAATTTGAACGCCGATCCTGGAATGTCTGGTTTCTTTTTCAACGGACAAGAAATGAAAATAAAGAAAATAAAATTAATTAGAAAATTAGAAAAAAAAATTAGAAATAAAAATTAATAATCGTTCCAAAAATTTCATCCCCAAAGTCCCGTCACTTTTCGGGGATGCATCCGCATTGCACTGAAATAATACGGTGTCGAGGGGATGGTTTCCCTTCGAAGGATCCGAGGACGAGAAATAAGAGAGAAAAAAATTGCAAAAATGCCCGAGCGCGCGTTACAAGACGCAAAGAAAGGAGGCGCGAGCGTGGAAGAAAAAAACAAAAGTCGAGAGAGATTGAAGTGGGTAGAAAAAAAACCAACCCTAACGTATGCTGAAAGTGCTTGAGGGGCGACGAGAAAGAGAGAGCTTAAATTTTCCAAACGCATCGTGCCCTGAGCTAAAAGGAGTTTGTTAAAAAAAAAAATTCAAAAAAAAACAAAGTGGAGTAAAAGTTTGGTTCTTTCTTACTAGACGAATGATGATAAGAGACACTCACACACACACACACACCGAAAAACTCATGAACCACTTCTAACGCTCGTGAGTGAGCTCTTCGTGCCTCGAAAAACTTGCCTGGAAATTTATCGTTCTCATTTAGAAAAGAGCTTTTGCCGAGCAACGAGCTTAATATATATATATATGTGTAATACATATAATATGGCACATATCATCCTGACACTTCTCCTTATTTTCTGCACCGAGTGCTAACATCAGATATATAAATAAAAAGACGTCCGAAAATGTGCCAAAGCGTCAGAGATTTGTCCTGCAATTTTTCTTCAACCCTGAAAATGCCGTGAACATTTTATCGCTTTTTTTCAAGATCTCAAGTATAAAAATACGTTTCGAATAAAAAAAAATCAATATTGGGGGCAGAAGATTCTGAGGGAAAAAAATAGGGGATGATTTGGTGATTTTTTTTAACGGATATCAACATATATTTATATTAACTCGTCAGAGATTTATTGTGCAATTTTTTTTCAACCCTGAAAATGCTGCGAGGATTTTTTCTTTTTTTTCAACCCTTAAAATGCCGCAAGGATTTTTACATTTTTCTTCAAGATCTCGAGTAAAAAATTCATTCGAATAAAAGGAAATCAATGTTGGAAGTAGAAGATTCGGAATGAAAAAATAGGGGATGATTTGGTGATTTTTTTTTACCAGATATCAGCATATATTTATGTTCCTTCGTCGGAGATTTATCGTGCATTTTTTTTAACTCTGAAAATACTGCGAGGATTTTTTAATTTTTTTTTCAACCCTTAAAATGCCGCGAAGATTTTTACATTTTTTTCAAGATCTCGAGTAAAAAAACACAAATTTTGAATAAATGGAAATCAATATTCGGGACAAGAGATTCTGAATTGAAAAATAGGGGATGATTTGATGACTTTTTTTAATCAAGTATCAACATACCTTTATGTTAACTCGACAGATATTTATCGTCCAATTTTTCTTCGACCCTGAAAATGCTGCGAGGATTTTTTCATTTTTCTTCAACCCTTAAAATGCCCCGAAGATTTTCTATGTTTTTCTTCAAGATCTCAAGTAAAAAAACACGTTTCGAATCAATGGAAATCAATATTAAGGACAGGAGATTCGGAATGAAAAAATAGGGGATGATTTGGTAATTTTTTTTACCAGATATCAACATATATTTATGTTCCCTCGACAGAGATTTGTCGTGCAATTTATCTTCAACCCTGAAAATGCTGCGAGGATTTTTTAATTTTTCTTCAACCCTTAAAATGCCGCAAAGATTCTCTTTTTTCAAAATCTCCAGTAAAAAAAAAACAAATTTCGAACAAATGGAATTCAATATTGGAAACAGGAGATCCGAATGAAAAAATAGGGGATGATTTGATGATTTTTTTTACCAGATGTTAACTCGTCTGAGATTTGTGGTGCAATTTTTCTTCAACCCTAAAAATGCTGCGAGCTTTTTTTAATTTTTTTTCAACCCTGAAAATGCCACAAGGATTTTTTTTTATTTTTTTCAAAATCACGAAAAAAACATATTTCGAACAAATGGAATTCAATATTGAAAATCAATATTAATAATTCAATTTTTTTATCAGATGTTTACTCGTCAGAGATTCGTGGTGCAATTTTTCTTCAACCCTCAAAATGCTGCGAGCTTTTTTAAATTTTTCTTCAACCCTTAAAATGCCACAAGGATTTTTTCACTTTTTTCAAAATCTCGAAAAAAAAACAAATTTCGAACAAATGGAATTCAATGTTGGAAACAGGATGTCTGAATGAAAAAATAGGGGATGATTATTTTTTTTTACCAGATATCAACATATATTTATGTTCCCTCGCCTCTTAATTTTGCGAGGGTGGGAGGAAACATTCAATTTTCATATACATATACATATCTCATATACATATATACATAAATATGACTGTGTACACATTGACATGTGTGTATAGACATATCTATGTCTTCAATATATTTTTATACAATATAATATTAATTAATACCTAATATGAATTTTTTTCTTTTCTTTTTAAATTTGTTTTAATAAATAGTCTGCGTGGTCGTGATCGAAGAGAGAATTGTCGCTGTTGTGATGACTCCAAGGAGAAGGTACGATCGGGCCAGATCAAACACGGTCGCGCCATCTGAAATCAGAGATTGAAAAAAGTTGAGAGAGGAACAGACATAATTCAGGTCGCAAACGAGACACCATTTTTTATGGCTCAAAGGAGTCTCATGGGTCACATTCTGGTGCGCTTGCAGAGCTTTGAGCATCGTACAGTGCTACGACTTGACATATGTATCGATATATGAGGCATTCCACGTCAAGTCGGCCAACCCATTTTTTGGAATCACCAAAAATCACATACAAATTTTTCTAAAGTAGTTCTAACTGTCGAGAAAATTCGTGATTTTTTTCAGATTTTTAAATTACATACTTTAGCCGAAAAAAAATACAAAAAAATTCCTGGTTCCATTTTGTAACTCGAGAACTATTCATCGTACGAAAAAAAATACAACATGAAATTTAGGATTTTCATAGTACTTTTCACTGAAATTTTTTACAAACTCCTCCGAAAGCTCTATATGCCATATTCGGAGCAAATAATGTTATCATATTTTTTTTCTCAGAATTAACATCTTCGATTTGTCTGTAGTTCTAACAGTTAATCGTCTTCGCAGTATCAACACTAGATTGTTTTATTATTTTTCCCTATCTACGATTAATAATGATAAGATATCAATATCTACACTATTTCGTTAAATCACTCTATAATGATACATTGTATCAATAAAAATGCATGTGAAGGAATGGGTTGTCCACTAAGCCAATTTTTTATAGTCTGTAAATATATCAAGTAAAAAACTGTTAAAACTCGAAGATGTTAATCGAAGATGTTAATTCTGAGAAAAAAAATATCAAAATATTATTTGCTCCGAAAATGGCATATAGAGCTTTCGGAGGAGTTTGTAAAAAGTGTCAGTGAAATGCACGTTGAAAATCCTAAATGTCATGTCCCACTTTTTTTTCGTACGGTGAATAATTTTCGAGTTACAAAATGGGACAAACAAAATTTTTGTATTTTTTTCCGGCTAAAATGTGTAATTTAAAAATCTGAAAAAAATCACGAATTTTCTTGTTAGTTAGAACTATTATCTAAAAATTTGTATGCGATTTTTGGCGATTTCAAAAAATAGGGTGGCCGGCTTGACGTGGAATGCCTCATATATGTCGAAATTGGTTCGATAGTGAATATTTGATGCCGGAATAATGAGGCCATGAAACTGAAGTAATTCTCTACCCTTCAATATCTATTATCTTGTGCAGCATTTAAGGGAGAAAAGTCAGTTAAAATGAAGAAATCAATTTTTTTTGCATTTTTTTAAAGAATATATTTTTTAAAACACTGAGGTAAAATTTTAAGTTGAAATTCTTAAAAAAATAATTTTTTTCGACCATGTTCCAGTGAATACTCAAAAAAGGGACTGATTTTCAAGTTTTTTAAAAAATATTACTATTTCAATTATTGTGATTTATTATTATATTATGATTTCGTTATATTATTATTTTATTGCGATTTTGAAAATTTTGATAATTAGTATTTTTAAAACTTGCTTAAATGACAAAAATAAAAATCAATTCGACGCCATTTTGTAAATCATCAAAAAAAGGCTATGCATAACGATTGCTGCATTAGTATAGATATTGATATCTTTTTTTATTTTCAGATAAACCTTCACCAAGTTATCAATTGGATAATGGAGAGCAATTTTAAACTAATGTGCTGAGCTATTTTTGATTTTACAATAATTTTTTATGGAATGAATGTTGAAATGTCAACATTAAATTATTTAGATCATTTTAAAAATGAATTTTTGGAGATAAATAATTTTTAAGAAATAGCTAATTTGAGAGAGCAATTCAATTAACCCTGAAAGTCATGATTGGGGTGGATTTTCACCCCAGAGCAATTTTAAACAAAGAGGCTCAGCTATTTTTGATTTTACAATAATTTTTATGAATGTTGAAATGTCAATATCAAATTATTTAGATCATTTGAAAAATCAATTTTCTAATCTATAGCTCTGTTAATTTTCGAGACTTTTCAATAATGTTTTAATGAAATAAGTTGAATATATAGTTAATAAAATAACAATGATCCGATCCTTATATCTGTGAAAAAAATTCTCAAACATTGACAGTTTTTTTCACCCCTTACAGTCGCTTTCCCCTTAATTTAATCCTCTTTATAATATCCCTTACAGTGGCGTCCCCATTAATTTAATCCTCTTCATAATATCCCTTACAGTGGCTTCCCCGTTAGCTTAATCCTCTTTATGATATTTGTATACATTCACTCTATCACAAGGACCATTGAGCCTTAATTTGGAAAGAATCACTTCAAGGGTTTATTTTCGAAACAAATTTAAAAAAAAAAAATCTTGCTAACCCCCAAACGTTCGAAATTCTGCAATTATTGATCTTTAATTTTTTGCACTTTACTGAGTGATTGAAACGTCGAGTTTTTAATTGAAAAAAATGGCTTGAAGGTTTTGTTTTCAAAAAATAAAATAAAAATGTTTATCGACTGTCTGACTTGAAATTTTGCAGCAATCAATCTCAATCATTTTCCAAAAATTAACTAATCGATAAAAGTAATAATTTTAGAATTTGAAAAGGCTCTCCGATGGAATTAGTTTTTTTGTTGAAAATTTGAAATTAAATTTTTTTTTTAAATACTCTTACTTTTGAAATTTTGCCCCTGTCGAGGACAAAATTTTAACTCGATAGCGGAAAACTTATATGAAAAATAAAACATATTTTATTTTATTGAAACAAAGAAAAATTAAATTTATTTTATGGGAGAGGAAAATTAACAAATTTATGAAATCAAATTTTCTCGACAATAATAGCGATGCTATGAATGGGTAGATTAAATTATGACTTTTGCAGATTTCACATTAGCTTGAAACGAATTTTTTCATTTTTCTTTTCATTTCTCGATAAAAGTAAAAATTTTAGAATTTGAAAAGGCTCTCTGATGGAATTAGTTTTTTTGTTAAAAATTTGAAATTAAAAAAATCCTTTTAAATACTCTCACTTTTAAAATTTTGCCCTTGTCGAGGACAAAATTTTAACTCAATAGCGGAAAACTTATATGAAAAATAAAACATATTTTATTTTATTGAAACAAACAAAAATTAAATTTATTTTATGGGAGAGGAAAATTAACAAATTTATGAAATCAAATTTTCTCGACAATAATAGCGATGCTATGAATGGGTAGATTAAATTATGACTTTTGCAGATTTCACATTAGCTTGAAACGAATTTTTTCATTTTTCTTTTTCGTTAATCCCTTCTCTGTATTATCGATCCTCGCGATAATGGAAGTGGGGTTTTTCTTTGCCTCATTAGTCAAGCTCAATAGAGAGCGAATGAGAGAAATGATGAGGAAGTCGAGGAGAAGGAGTCGTCCCATTTGGCCACGTTGAAGGGGTTGCTTTACATTAACCAGACGGACGACGCTATTCCACTCGATGTGGTGCTAATTTCCCGCGGGGATTTAGCTCTGTCATATTGATAGTAAGAAGAAAGATAAAGAAAGTTCCGGGTAACATCGCGAGATATATCTATGAAAAAATGGAGAAAAAAGGGAAGAGAAGACACATAAAGGCCAGAGTCAAAGACAGGTCGAGGTCTCTCAGGAGAATTGGAAAAAAAAATTAGTAATAACGGAGTGAGAGATATCTGGTCGATGAAGTCGAGGGCAGAGAGAATATTTGCTGCTGGTGTTACGGCAATAACAAGAAAAAGCTCTTTGAATTTTTCCCAATGGAATTCTTGTATCAAAATATGATTGTAAAAAAAATTGTTTATTCAAAAAATAATAATTTTTTCGAATTTTTTTAATACCTTCTGTTTGTTAAAAAAAATGGTCACTAGAGGAGAGTCTTAACTGTAAAATAAATAAAAATCTGAGAACCTCTAACAGATATTATAACTTTTGGACAAAAAATTTTAAATAATCAAACTAGCAAAATTTTGTAGAATATGCAAAAATTCAAAATTTTGAAATAAAATATATGAGAAATAAATTAATTTCTTTAAATTAATATTATTTAAATTAAATATAAAGAAATAAATTAATTTCTTTAAAAATTTTATCAAAAAAAACGATTTTGAAGACCTTTTTGTTCACAAGTCCACCATTTCGTTTTTTTAAATTAAAATATGCATATTATAGGTTAGTTCATTAGAATTAAGCCTACAATACAATCATCTCTTTGGATTTTTGATTTCAGGCTGTGTGCTTCCCTGAAACAAGTCACCTTTTTTCGAGGACTTCACTTTGACGTACAAAATCATAAACAAATTAATGTAAAATTAAGTAAACAAAAATTTGTTTGTACTCTTCAAGATACAAATAACAACATGTAAAAAATTCAAAACGATCGCATTTTATTTTGTTATTTAAAAAAATTAATGAAAAAACGTCGAAATTTCGGTCGTCACACTGGACGACCTTAATTATAAACAACGAAAATTAGAATTTCTATCTGAGCATTTTAAATCTCAATAACAATAGTTATCTGAAATTTAAATGTTTTGCAGACAAAAGTATAAGAAATCCCTCAAAGATCCTTGATGAAAAATTATTTTTTCTAAAAAATCTCAATTACCAAAAAAATCTAAAACAAGGCTCCTTTTTTACCGATATTGCGGTAATCTTTGGCGTATATGCATTTTTTGCCACTCTTACATTCTACGATTAGAGCAACGTGAAAGGCATGGATCCGGGTTTGAAAAAATACATAATAACAAGATCGAATAAAAACTGCGAGTAAACATGGTAATTAGTAATTGGAGCACCGAGAATATTTCTCGCCGGAAATTTATCGTTTTTTTTTTCAACAACCAAATAATTTTATGATCCTGTGATTTTACAAGACACCGATAAATGGAGTTAATATACGTTGGATTCTTAAAATATGACTAGTTCGTTTACGTAAGTGGAAAAAAAAATAGGTTATCTGGGTTCTCATTGTGGCTCTATCGAAATATCATGAAATACATGGGGCATTCCATCCGAAATCGGACAGTTTGAAAAACTTTTTTTTTTTTATTCCTTAATTTTTTTAATATTTTTGAGTACCCATCAAAAAACTCTTCCTGTTAAATTCTGAGATTTTTTTGCTTACCCGTTCAAAAGATATTAAATTAACAAAAAAACAGCTCTTTTTTTGGTATTTTGGTCATAACTTCTTTAATAATGGTCCAAATTGAGAGTTTTTTTTCAAAATATTTGTTTTTTTATGGCCTTTTCAGAAAAAAATACAACAAAAATATTCGACGTGTTTTTGAATGAGTTCTTTGAGTTTTAAACGTTGAATCGCGTTTTTAAAAGTGAATGTCATTTTTTTGTTTTTTTTTTTTATTTTTTTTTCAAACATCCATCTATTTAACATTTTCTAAGACTAGTCCGATCGTGGGATCTCAATAACTACTGTTTTTTTTCGATTTTTGAAAATTAAAACAAAACATTTTTTCTTATAAATTATTATGAATACCAATTTTTGTTACTGTATAGTATTTTTTTAATCATTTTGAATTAATTTGGGCACTTTTTCATTGTTAACAGATTTTCAAAATAAATAATTAATCGATCAGCAAATTTTTACACGAGAAACATTATTCAGATGCAAAAGAAATATTTTATTTGCGATAAAATACTGCGAAGTCAATCACAGGGGGACACAAATATTTCATGCAATTATTCCAATGAGCAACGGAAACGTATTGGCAAAGGAATATTCTAATTCAGGAAATAATCGTATATGTAAGGTTTTCAAAAAAATACGTGAATAAATAAAAACTGTTGTTATTATTGTTCATAAACAGACTTGACGATTAATTATTAATTTTAAGAACTTGTTGACAATAAAAAAGTGTTGAAATAAATGCTAAATATTGAAAAAAATACTATACAGTAACAAAAATTAGTATTCATAATAATTTATAAAAAAAAAATTTATTTTCAAAAATCGAAAAAAATAGTAGTTATTGAGATCCCACGATCGGACTAGTCTTAAAAATTGTTGAATAGATAGATGTTTGAAACAAAAAATTAAAAAAAAAAAAAAAATGACATTCACTGTTAAAAACGCGATTTAACATTTAAAACTCAATAAACTCATTCAAAAATACGTCGAATATTTTTGTCGTATTTTTTTCTGAAAAGGCCATAAAAAAACAAAAATTTTGGACCATTATTAAAGAAGTTATGACCAAAATACCAAAAAAAGACCGGTTTTTTTTGCTAATTTAATATCTTTTGAACGGGTAATCAAAAAAAATCTCAAAATTTAACAGGAAGGGTCTTTTGATGGGTACTCAAAAATATAAAAAAATTCAGGAAATGAAAAAAAAGTTTTTCAAACTGTCCGATTTGGGATGGAATGTCCCATATATATATAGAGAGAGAGAGAGAGAATGCCACGTAATTGCGCCTATTTAATTTGCGTAGATGATTTTCTCGTTTCCCTCGATTTCACGAATGTTGAATTTTCATCAACGTTCGTGTAATTATTGATCTCACGAGAATTTTCCACAAGCGAACGAGGTCAAATTCATTTCGAGAATGCCCAAAAATACGTTGCATTCTATTACGTGAAAAATGCCAGAGTTTTTTTTGTACGAAAATCGAAAAAAAATATCTCTCATTGAACCGTTTAATTAGCTTCTTAAAAAAAACTTTATTGACCCTAATTAACTTTGTCTCGGCGTCGAAACGATTTTAGATTCTGCTTAGTAAAATTACAACGACCAAACTGTTAGCTATTTTCAAAGGATCACACTCGAGAAGCTGACCGACTAAAATTTTGAAATTTTCAGGTTAATCCTTGTAAATGTTCCAAATTTTTAATTTTTATTTCCAATTCCCTTTTTCAAATTTCGAAATTTTGCAGCTATCGAGTTCTAGTTTTTTTTACAAATAATTACATAACAAGGAGAATTGGTATCAAATTTGAAAAGAATCATGGGCTTCGATGTTGGCAAAATTTTAAAATTATAAATTTACACGTAGCATGCTCATTCATGTTTCTCATTTGTTAAGCTCCTTTAAAAAGGAAGCCACAATTAATGAGTGGCTGGATGAAAAATGAGGAAGCTTAAAGCGAATCCAAGGTAAGCAAAAAATAATTACGAGCTTATGTTCCATAAATAATGATGAATAGCAATGAAGAAATAATGAATAGCAATGAAGATAACAACAAAAGAGCTGACATTAAAAGTTGCTCGAATAACTCCAGTTCCTATTTTACCTGTTTATAATTTAAATAAACAAAGTATGTAACTTTTTTTTTATCACTCGATAAAAAAAAACAAAAAATATTTTTAGCATTCTGTTTTTTACAACATATTTATCAAAATGTTGACAAAAAAACGAACAAAATTTCGAGAAAAAAAGTGACAATTAAATAAGTTATAAGTTGCTAGAGTAGGGGCTAAAAAAAGGGCTGTACTGGCTGACAAGATTGCAACCTTTCTAGTAATCCGACACAAAATTTAACAAAAGATTTTTAATTAGTAAGAATGTGGTTATAACCTCTACCTCAGAGAAAAAAGAAAAAAAATCCGAAAATGGCGGCTGTCCGAACAAAAAAACACGTTTTTCGACTCTATTTTCATAGTTTTTAATTTGTTTACAGTAGTAAAAAAAAAATTTTGTTACAAAAGTGTTACGGGAGTTAGATATTTATATATTGAAGATTGGTAAAAAATTTGAAGTAAATCGGTTAAGTAGAACTTGAGATATCATGTCAGCCGTGTTAAGAAAAGTAGTTTTGAGAAAAACGTCTATAGTCCGATTTGCTCCGACGTGAAGGGCGTAGTTGCTGCGTCACTACAATAGCTATAACTGTAAATTTTTGAAAATAAAAAATTTCTTTTCAAGGATAAAATCTTAAAGGTCTAAATTTTAAGAAAATGCAGAATAAATTATTTTTTCAAATTCTAGACCAGAATACCCCCTTAAAGTTATACTCCAATGTGACGAGCGTCACTAAAATAGCTAACTCCGTAAATTATTGGAATTTAAACATTTCCTGTCAAGGAAATATATTCTTAAAGGTCTAATCTTTAACAATATGGAACAAAACCTTGATTTTTTTTAATTCTCGACCAGAATACCTCCTTAAAGTTACGCTCCAATGTGACTTGTGTCACTAAAATAGCTATAACTCCTTAAATTATTGGAATTAAACCATTTCCTTTCGAGAATATATTTCTAAAGGTCTGAACTTTAAGAATATGCACAAAAATTGATTTTTTCACAATTATAGACTAGAATATCCCCTTAAAGTTACGCTCTAGTGTGACGGGCGTCACTAAAATAGCAATAACTCTATACATTATTGGAATTAAACAATTCTCTTTCGAGGATATATTCCCAAAAGTCTAAACTTCAAGAATATGCAATAAAATAGATTTTTTCAAAAT
The DNA here is from genome assembly GCA_946863875.1 of Alloplasta piceator. Lineage (NCBI taxonomy): Eukaryota > Metazoa > Arthropoda > Insecta > Hymenoptera > Ichneumonidae > Alloplasta > Alloplasta piceator. Next base: position 47,071,763 of record OX333075.1, on the reverse strand, counting down.
TCCAGACTAGAATACCCCCTTAAAGTTACGCTCCAATGTGACGTGTGTCACTAAAATAGCTATGACTCAAAAAATTATTAGAATTAAACAATTTTCTTTCGAGAATATATTTCTAAAGGTCTAAACTTCAAGAATATGCAAGAAAATGGATTTTTTCAAAATTCTAGACCAGAATACCCCCTTAATGTTACGCTCCAATGTGACTGGTGTCACTAAAATAGCTATAACTCCGCAAATGATTAAAATTGAAAAATTTCTTTTTGAGGAAATATATTTTTAAAGGTCTAAACATTAAGAATCTGCACAAAATATGATTTTTCACAATTCTAGACTAGAATATCCCCTTAAAGTTATGCTCTAATGTGACGGGCGTCACTAAAATAGCAATAACTCTGTAAATTATTGGAATTAAACAATTTTCTTTCGAGGTTATATTCCTGAAAGTCTAAACTTCAAGAATATGCAAGAAAAAAGATTTTTTCAAAATTCCAGACCAGAATACCCCCTTAAAGTTACGCTCCAATGTGACGTGTATCACTAAAATAGCTATAACTCAGTAAATTATTGGAATTAAATAATTTCTTTTCGAGGATATATTCCTAAAAGTCTAAACTTCAAGAATATGCAAGAAAATGGATTTTTTTTTAATTCTATACCAGAATACCCCCTTAAAGTTCCGCTCCAATGTGACGGGCGTCACTAAAATAGCTATAACTCTGTGAATTATTGGAATTAAAAAATTTTCCTTAAAGATATATTCCTAAAGGTCCTACAAGAATATTCGGGAAAAAAAATTCTCAAAATTCTGGACCAAAATACTCCCTTAAATAAGCCGGATTCATGATAAACGAACCACCGTCAAAAAATCCAGCTCTTGTTGCAATGTGAGCTAATGTTGGCCTTTTGTATTTCTTTCCTCACAATACAGAGAATTCTCAATCTCACGGTCGTACAGATTATCCTGTTCCACGATACTAATTGGCCAATTTTATAACAGTAATGTGCGGACAAACGTCTAAACGTTTGCAATAACACTGTCAAATAACCATACTAACATTTCTCCTAATAATACGATACGCGACTCGGGAATTTCTCGTTTTTCTTGCTCTGTCTTTTTAACGACGAGAGAGAACAATAAGTTCGTGAAATTATAACCAATTTTCTAGCCTGGCAACTTATATTTCTTGCTTCGCACACCAACTAATTATACATCAGTATTTGTACGTAAAATACTTAAATAGCACTTTGTTGCAAATTCGCTCATTCTTCTCATTCATTAATGGCTGATAGGTGCGACAGGTCGTCCGACTAATTTTGTCGCCCGGATTTTTAAATCCCTCGTTGAATCCTTGACAAGCAATGACCAAAATCATTCACAATTCGACTCCATTTTTAAATGCGAAATTCGCAAAATTATCTGACAGAGATTCTCTCTCTCTCTCTCTCTCTCTCTCTCTCTCTCTCTCTATTAAAATTATAAAATTCTACGTAAAAAAACAAAATTTTTGAGGTTTTACCGAAGAGGGGATTCAAATAAATTCTTATCGAAAAAAATTTTTCTACATTCTTCTACATTCTACAAACTTCTATATTAACCAAGATATTGTAATTTGTCAAGAGGTCATCGTTTTTTGTTTTTCAATGTATTTTTTGAAAAAAAGATTAAAAATTAAGAAAAACTAATTTTTAATGTCTTTTTAACTGTTTTAAGCTAAAAAATTGAATTTTCTTTCAATGGGACCCCTTCGATTTTTTTCTAAAAAAATTATAAAATTCTACGTCAAAAAATTAATTTTTTGAAATTTTACCGAAGAGGGATTCAAATAGCTTCTTATCGAAAAAAAAAAAAATCGATTTTTTTTCTTCGTAATTCTGATCTTTTTTCCTTCTATGACTACAACAGTTGATTTCAATGATGTTAAAATAAGTAATCTAAATTGCCTCACATATTTCCATTGTAAATTACTATAGATAACATCAAGAATCACAATTCCAGTACGTTTTGCACTTTACTTTGCAAAACGTACTTGAATTGTAAACCTTCATGTTAATTATTGTAATTTACAATGGAAATATGTGAGACAAGTTAGATTATTTATTTTAACATCATTGAAATCAACTGTTGTAGTCATAGAGGGAAAAAAGATCAAAATCACAAAAAAAAAATTGAACAAAAAATTGTTCGATAAGAAGTTATTTGAATCCCCTCTTCGGTAAAATCTCAAAAATTTTGTTTTTTTACGTAGAATTTTATAATTTTTTTTGGAAAAAATCGAAGGGGTCCGGTTAGAAGAGAATCCAATTTTTTAGCTTAAAACAGTTAAAAAGACATTAAAAATTTGTTTTTCTTAATTTTAAATCTTTTTTTCAAAAAGTAAATTGAAAAACAAAAAAACTGACCTCTTGACAAATTACAATATCTTGGTTAATATAGAAGTTTGTAGAATGTAGAAGCATGTAGAAAATTTTTTTTCGATAAGAAGTTATTTGAATCCCCCCTTCGGTGAAATCTCAAAATTTTTTTTTTTTACGTAGAATTTTACAATTTTTTTTGAAAAAAATCGAAAGGGTCCCATTGAAAGAAAATCCAATTTTTTAGCTTAAAAGAGTTGAAAACACATTAAAAATTTGTTTTTCTTAATTTTTAATATTTTTTTCAAAAAGTACCTCGAAAAACAAAAAAAAATGATCTTCTGACAAATTACAATATCTTGGTTAGTGTAGAAGTTATGATTATTTTGAGTATATTCTTGAAAAATCAATAACTTCGGTATGGTTTAAGATAGAGAGCTAAAAATTGGCATAGATACTTCTTTTTGCATGTATAATAACATATTAAAAAATAAAAAAAATCGAAAGGGTCACCGTCACAACGTCGTTGAATTGATGTGGAATGACACATATATATAAAGGGGTGTTTCGATAAAAGTGCAGCTGTGTGAAGGGCCAGAGATTTCACGATAAATCCGCTCTCGTGGATTTCAAGCTTTCCCGGGCTCTTTTTCGCGTTTATAAGCGTCGAGACAAACGCTCGCTCGTTTTCTATTTTTGTTTTTCCCCTTTCTTTCGTTGAGTTTTTCCTCTATTTAGCCTCTCGCTTTTTGCATAGTTCGGCAGTGCTGTGGGAATCGGGAATGGAAAAAGGCAATCGCATCGGTTCGGCGGTTCCTCAGTTCTTGCGCGCCTGAGGGAAACACCGAGAGCCGAGTGTTTTTGCCCCTCGGCACAACGCCATTTACGTAAAGTGAACAGCCTCCCTCTCCTTCCAAAAAAAAGTCGCGTCTCTGTTACGATTTTTGCTCTATCAGAGAATGCTTCTTGTCCGATATGAGGAGTTCTTTTTCAACCGGGCCACTTTTTTTTTGTCACCCGCTCTAATTTTTTTCAAAATCCACCAGTTTGAAATATTAGTCAAATAGAATGTCTGTGATTTTTTCAAGATTTTTTTAGGCGTCCGTTCGAAATTTTCAATTTTTCATTACGAACACTGTATCTCAAAAAATATTCATCAAACAAAAAAAAAATCATAAGAATAAAAACTTATTTATTTTTTCCACTTTACCGAAAAAAATTAAAATCATAATTTTTCTGCATTGAGAAAATTGAAATTTGACAAAAAAATGAGAATACAATTTTTTTAAACCTAATAACACACTTTCGATTTTGGTACAAATTTTACAGGATATCTGTCATTGGGTAAAGAGTCTGCGAATAAAAATTCAGAATGGCACATGGATTGGTTACGATGAAAAAAATTTCGATAAAGTGGAAAAAATAAATAAGTTTTTATTCTTATGTTTTATTTTTTTGTTTGATGAATATTTTTTGAGATACAGTGTTCCGTAAGGGGGCATCCATCAATCACGTGATAAATATATTTTCGAAAAATTAAAATTCGATACTTATGCATATTGCAATTAGTAATGTGATCCGGATACAAACAATTTTATTTTAAGAACGAAATAACTTTTATAGAATCTATATGGGGTATTCCATTTCGAATCGACCACTTTTAAACCGACCCCTTTCGATTTGGATGAAATTTTGTTTTCCTTTTCTACCCAATTAAAAACATTTTTCAGGAAATTTGCAAATTTTGTTGTCCAACCCAAAAGGAAAAGCTTTTGTATTTAAATGACTATAACTTCTTCAAAAATTGACTAATTGGGACGTTTTTTTTTAATTTTTTCATTTTTGAATGTACTTTCCGAAGAAAAAATCCAAAAAAATGTTAAGATATTAAAATCTATGAAATTTTTCATTCTTTCGAGAAAAATCATCTTTTTATCGAAGTTTGCCATTTTTAATTTTTTTTTCACTCAAAAAATACTTTGATCAATTCCGGAAAAATACCGCCCAACCTGGGGTGGCTCTACTTTTTCTTCTATTTTGTTCACCTAAAAAAAAAAAAAAAATCGGCGATTACCATTTTCAATTTTGTATTTCTTCTCAATTTTTTAAATTCCGAGGTCCTTCATGAATCCTCAAAAATGTTCAGAGTGGTACTTTGTGAAATAAGCCCAATTGAGATTTTTTCTTTTTCAATCATCGTTAGAAAAAAATAAAAGACAATGTCGACCTACTCCAGATTGGGCGGCATTTTTTCCCGAATTGATCAAAGTATTTTTTGAATGAAAAAAAGGCGAACTCCGATAAAACGATGATTTTTCTCAAAAAATAGTGAAAAATGTCTTAGATTTAAATATCTTAACATTTTTTTTTGTATTTTTTTTTTTTTGAAAGTATATTTAAAAACGAAAATTTTCAATAAAAAGAACGTCCCAATTAGTCAATTTTTGAAGAAGTTACGGTCATTTAAAAAATAAAAGCTTCTTCTTTTGGGTTGGATAAAAAATTTTGAAAATTTCCTGAAAAATGTTTTTAATTGGGTAGAAAAGGAAAACAAAATTTCAGCCAAATCAAAAGTGGTCGGGTTTTAAAGTGGTCGATTTGACATGGAATGCCCCATATAATATATTCTATTTTATCAACAATTAGTAAGAATAAATATGATGCTGAAATTCGCATCGCTTAAACGCAACAAAAATAATTAATTTTTCAATCTAATTCACACTTCCTAACAATTTTCACCGTGAAAAATTGTTAATTCTATTAACATAAATAAATGTATCGCTTGTCGGTAAGTTAAAAAAAATCCCAAATATGAAAAAAGCACCAAAAAAATACACGTGATATTGCCCTAGACCCCCCCCCCCCCCCCATGTGATCAATCGTGATATTTTCAAGTACCCCCCCCCCCCCTCCCGTCGTGAGTCTCACGTGATTAATGGACGCCCCCTAATGAAAAATTAAAAATCTTGATCGGATGGCTAAAAAAATCTTTAAAAAATCACAGACGTTCCTTTTGACTAATATTTCAAACTGGCAGAATTTGAAAAAAATTGGAGAGGTTGAAAAAAAAAAGTGGCTTGCTTGAAAAAGAACTCCTCATATAGATTTTCCAAGATTACCCGAAGAAAATGAAACTGTCCGAGAGCCTTTAATGAGAAAACAGAAATAATTTACAAAAATTTTCTTCGCACGGCCAAAGGGCAAAGTTTTGAAAATTGTTGGAAAAGTCACGAAGTAAGAGACCGGAATCATGGAGAATATCCCATATCTCAAATGTTACATCGTACTGAACATTTAACGAAAAAATCCCAAGAAGCATTTCACGAGAGATATCTGGAAATCTACAGAATGAGAAAGAGAGAGAGAGAGAGAGAATTGTGCGAGAGGAGGAAAATGGTTCCGCAATTTTCCGGTATTATTTCCACGTAGTATCCGGAAAATCGTCTATATACATGTTATATGTATATGTATATACTACAACGATATATACATATGTATAATGCCTGTTCTGCGATATTATCGTATTCCCTCTTCAGGGAAAACCCAACCGGACACGATTTAATTTTCCCTCTCGGTTCATATATACCGAGACGAGGAGACTATCGCTCCTCGACACACGACCGAATAAAAGCTTTTCATTGAAAAATTCCATTGAAAAATGAGCATGCAAAAAAAAGGGGGTACTCCGTGAATTCAGGATCCCGGAGGAAGGGATCACAAAAATGATGACATTTTTATAAATGCACAAAGAGCCAAAAATAACAAATTCAAGCGGAAATGAAAGCACAATGGAATGGAACTTTCCCAGTAAATTTTTCCAGCAAAAAAAAATTCCCAATTTTAGGTAAAATGTTTAGGTAAAATGTTTAGGTAAAATGTTTAGGTAAAATGTTTAGGTAAAATGTTTAGGTAAAATGTTTAGGTAAAATGTTTAGGTAAAATGTTTAGGTAAAATGTTTAGGTAAAATGTTTAGGTAAAATATTTAGGTAAAATGTTTAGGTAAAATGTTAGGTAAAATTCCCAATTTTAGGTAAAATGTTAAAAACATTGCAACGTAATATCCAGCCTTGATGAAATAATAATCAGCTTTTTCCTTACTACACTGAGAAAAAAGTTCAGTTAAGTCAACTAGATCCATTTAGTTGATGAAAATTTAGTTGTTTCAATATTAATTTTTTTGAAATAATGAAACTATAATTAATTCAACAAATGGATTTGGTTAACCATAAGATATGAGGTGAACAAAATTATTTGGTCAATTTACAGATACAATTTAGTCCAATTTACACATTACTGAGTTGCCGTAAAGAAATATTTTGTTGATTTCTAGTTTCTATTAACTAGATAAATGTAGCTGTAACAAGCGAAAATTTCGCATTTTCAATCAAACAATTTGTTTGGTACAAACATTTTTTATATTGCCAAATCAAATAAGTATATATGTATTCAAAACAATCCATAATATTGTGTCTATCGCGAAATCTTTTTTTGAACCAGCATATAATGATGAGAAATGAAAAAAATCATTTGGTTGTCCATATTTAACAAAAAAGAAACGATTTTGTTGTACGATATTTAATTTTGTCGAAATACAAAATTATTCATTTGAATACTATGAACAATAATTCGATCACTGAGAAAAAAGTTCAGTTAAATCAACTTGATCCATTTAGTTGATAAGAATTTAGTTGATTCGATATTAATTTGTTTCAAATAATGAAACTATAATTAAATCAACAAATGGATTTGGTTAACCATAAGATATGAGGTGAACGAAATTATTTGGTCAATTTACAGGTACAATTTAGTCCAATTTATTTATTTATTTGTTTAGTCCATTTATTTAGTCTATATCATTATTTTTTCGACACACCGTACCATTCATATACCACAAAAGTTGAGAAAGTTCGTAAGCAGTCCGTAGCTCAGTGGGTAGCGTGTTAGGTCGTCAAGTAGGATAGGTAGGTAGGGTCGCAGGTTCGAATCCCCGTCGAAGAGAGCGTAAAATTAGATTGGATGATTCGCATAAATACTATTTTTTTATATCGCTCATTTTGAGGCTGATAAAATATGCATTTTGAATTATTTTTCAAATACTACATATTTTTTATACTATGTTTAGCCGTAATTAATTTCAGGATTAAAAATTTAATTGCACCAACTAAATATATTATTTGTTCGACAAAATATTGGTTCATTGAAATAATCGGATAATTGCGTGAACCAAATATTTAATCCATTTATCACATTATTTATATAATAGCTCCAAAAATTTAATTGCGCCAACTAAATATATTATTTGTTCGACAAAATATTCGTTTATTCAAATCAATCGGATAAGTGCGTGAACCAAATATTTAATCCATCTATCACATTATTTATATACTTGAAATAAATAATGGGTTGTATCAACTATTTATTTTGATACATAGAATATACATATATGGAATCATTTGATAATTAGTCAGCTCAATCGTTTATTTCTCTGTGTGGATTACATTTTTATTCGAAGTAACAAATTTTTATTTGATTTAACTGAAACTTTGCCCATTCAAGCAACGATTTAACTAAAACTTCCACTGTATATTTTGTTGAATTACCAAAATGATCGAGTTGAACGTCCGGAAACGAATATTTGGTTGAGTGAAACAAATTTTTGCATTTTCAACAAAAAAATTTTTTCAGTGTACGAAATTTTGCAGAATTAAAAAAAGAACTCGCGAATAAACCTCATTGAAATTCCTCTCTATGGAACTAAAAAGTTTGCGCAAAAAATATGTTAATTTAGCATCGAATACTTTAATCAACGTTGAACAAAAAAAAAGTTGATCGATATATTCGCTTGTAAAATGAGTTTTTTTCGAGAATCACGATGAAGCAGGATGAATATTTTGAATGTTAAAAGAGCGTTGATTAAAATTCGATTTTCATCGGGTTATTGCGCTTGAGAGGGAGCAAGAGTTATTCTTGACTCAATTAAAATGTGGATAATAAACAAGAGTCTGTTTTTGAACGGTGAAATAATTATGCAATTTTTCTCTTTTTTTTTGCCATTTTACAGACGCTCCTCCTTTTCCCTCATTTCTGCGCTCTATAAATGGAAAATGCATACTGTATTACCGACGTGTTTATAAAAAGGTGGTCCTGATTTAGCAAAATTTAAATAAAAATTTGAAACAATTGTTTATGTTTTTGAAGTTTTTTTAGATTTTTAACGGAACGATGGAAAAAGAGGTAGAATTTTTAATTGAAAATAAGTAATTTTTCATTTCATCTTTGGAATATAATTTATTGCGGGACTATTGTTTGACAAAATGAAAATTTTTACCATAAAAAGTAAATGTTATCGATGATAGTGTGAAGTTAAAAATATTAGCACTGTTTTTGAGACAATTTGTATCAAGTGACACCATTTAAATGATTTGTTTTATTTTTTAGTTCATAAATTATATTTTGAAAACAGAAAGTATCCCTTAATTCCTGTTTCCTTGATTTTTCCACTTTCACGTTGAACCTTTATAACAATATTATATTTTATGGTGATTTTATGATAATTTGATGCCAATTATATATTTTTTTTAATTATTATGATTTGGTTATTATATTTTGTATAACGTTAAAATTTTACACGATTTCTCATGTCAGTTTCAATATTGATGCAACTGTAATTTAATTAATTATTTAATAATAAGTATTTGATTTAATTCAAAATTGAATGAAAATGGTTGTATCGAAGTTTTAAAAAAAGCATCTTAAAGCTTCAAGTTTCTAGTTTCAAGATCTTTTGGCGAAAAAAATTGCAAAGCTACAAGTTTTACGCAATTCTAAGAAATACGGTGTAAAAAAAATTTTGCAAATTTTATGTTTCTTTTATTTGGCTGCAGTGAGTTGAAAAAAATATTTTTAGCTCAATAATTGCATGGTGAGAATAGCTTGTGTATTCTGCTTTAATTTCCTTTTTTTTAGACCTCAATGCGACCATTTTTCGCTCAGATATCGGACTTTTAATGAAAAAGTATCCCATTGTCTTTGACCATTGATATCTCAGCAACCAATAATCGCACAGAAAATAAAAAGAGGGTTTCAGAAACTTTAATTAATTCTCTACAAGGATGGATGACGGTTTTTTGAAAAAAAAAAAAATTTCCATCTTTGACATGAATTTGAAAAAACAGGAGAAAAAGGTCTATTTTTAGTTTCTTAGAAAATCAACGGCTAAATTAAAAATATTGATAAAACGACTAATGTTAAGTGTGACTTTTACAGCTTAATATACCCACAAAAATCTTGTAAAGTTTCAATTTGATCTATCAAACGGTTTTTATGTTTCAAACAATCGGAATGAATAAACAAATTTGGCAGATTGCGCCCATAAACAATGCGACCAATTTTCACCAAAACTTAATTAATTAAAATTAATTTCTCAAGTAATTATAGGTTTCTTCGCCAATAATTTAAAAAAAACGTGAGGGCAAAACCCACCCTCTTCGCTTTAGCCTCAAGATAAAGATCTAAAAAGTTTCAGAAACTGCCCAAATTATTTGAAGAACATTTGGAAGGGACGACAACGAATAAATTCGCCAATATCTTGAACAAGAACCTCCCTTATATATGGGGCATTCGATCCCAAATCGGACGGTTGAAAAACTTTTTTTTTATTTCCTCAATTTTTCATATTTTTGTGTACCTATCAAAAGACTCTTCCTGTTAAATTTTGAGATTTTTTTTTATTACCCGTTCAAAAGATATTAAATTAACAAAAAACCCGCTCTTTTTTTGGTATTTTGGTCATAACTTCTTTAATAATGGTCCAAATTAAAAGTTTTTTTTTCACAATTTTTGTTTTTTATGTCCTTTTCAGAAAAAAATACAATAAAAATATTCGACGTGTTTTTAAATGAGTTTTTTAAGTTTCGAACGTTAAATCGCGTTTTTGAAAGGGATTGTCATTATTGATTTTTTTTTTTTTAATTTTTTGTTTCAAACATCTATCTATTCAACAATTTTTGAGACTAGTTCGATCGTGGGATCTCAATAACTACTATTTTTTCGATTTTTGAAAATAATTTTTTTTTTTTAATATAAATTATTATGAATACCAATTTTTATCACTGTATAGTATTTTCTTCAATATTTAGAATTTATTTTGACACTTTTTTATTGCTAACAGGTTCTTAAAATTAATAATTAATCGTTAAGTCTGTTTATGAACAATAGTAACAACAGTTTTTATTTATTCGCGTATTTTTTTGAAAACCTTACATATACGATTATTTCCTGAATTAGAATATTCCTTTGCCAATACGTTTCCGTTGCTCATTGGAATAATTAAATGAAATTTTTGTGTCCCCCTGTGATTGACTTCGCAGTATTTTATCGCAAATAAAATATTTCTTTTGCATCTGAATAATGTTTCTCATGTGAAAATTTGACAGCAATATTCGGTAGACTATTTAGGTTCAATGCCGACTCATACAATTCTTGAACTGTTGTTATTTGCTGATCGATTAATTATTAATTTTAAAAATTTGTTAACATTGAAAAAGTGTCCAAATTAATTCATAATGATTTAAAAAATACTATACAGTAACAAAAATTGGTATTCATAATAATTTATTTAACAAAAATTTTTTTTAATTATCAAGAATCGAAAAAAAATAATAGTTATTGAGATCCCACGATCGGACTAGTCTTAAAAATTGTTGAATAGATAGATGTTTGAAACAAAAAATTAAAAAAAAAAAACAAAAATGACAATCACTTTTATAAACGCGATTTAAAGTTTAAAACTCAAAAAACTCATTCAAAAACACGTCGAATACTTTTGTTGTATTTTTTTCTGAAAAAACCATAAAAAAACGAAAATCTTGAAAAAAAAACTTTCAATTTGGACCATTATTAAAGAAGTTATGACCAAAATACCAAAAAAAGAGCGATTTTTTTGTTAATTTAATATCTTTGGAACGGGTAATCAAAAAATCTCAAAATTTAACAGGAAGGGTCTTTCGAAGGGTACTCAAAAATATAAAAATATTGAGAAAATAAATAAAAAAGTTTTTCAAATTGTCCTATTTGGGATGGAATGCCCTATACATTACAATTATTCACGTGTATACGTGTTCTTGTATCGGTGTAAGGTGTAGGTAAAATTCACCGGCCGGAAATCCGAGAACGAGGAAGCCTTGAAATTGCTTCGTTAGAAACTTTTTTCATTAGGCTATTCTCGCAGGAGTCGAGACATAAAGAGGGCGGAAAAGAGAAAACGAGAGAGTGGGCGAGAAGGAGTGAGAGGGTGAGTGTCGAAAAGGGAGGTTTTAAGGGGCTGCAGAGTCAGGGGAAACAGGAGAACGGAAGATGAAACAAGGGAACGAAAAAAATGGTGGCTATAACGACACCTGCTTTCAATTCGTTATGTACCGTTCAAAGTCCCGTATACCACCCCTACATACATATGTATAGAGTAATTCCATGTAGGATCTGTATCATGAACACAGTAAACGCCGTCGCTAACTGCGTCGGTAGCTTTAAAAAAAAAAAAAACCATCCCTCTTTTCCCATATAAAAAAATTTCATTCTCCATAGTCCGCCATTTTCCCCTTTATCCATCATAGGGGAAAATGGCACCCCTTTGTACATCGTTTTAAAATTACAGCAGAAATCTTTCGCGAAACTTTGCCCATAAAAAAATTTTAATATCGCCTCTCCGGTGGAGAGAGGAGAATGTACGTATGTATAATTAAATGTTACGCATATTATGTATATTATTTCATACTTGTATGAAATAATCTACGTATGTATGATTAAATAAATATTCAAGTGTATTTCTGTGTATAATTTTTCGAGAACATATAGTTCTGCATGATCTGGCTCAAAAATAAGGTCAAGACGAAACTTTGATTGGCTGCAGCTTTGCGGATTTTGATCTTGCCATAATGATGGCGATATTTGATGAATGTATCAATATTTGGTATCGATACATAGTCGATGGTCTGAGTATCGATACAGGTGTAATATCGGGAATGCGATATCGATACTCAAATAAAAATGCAAACAAACCTCACTTCGAAATAAAAACAGTAGTCTTATACCTCAGTCGGTAACAAAAAACTGTAGTTTCTTACCTCAGTTGGTAACAAAAAACTGTCGTTTGTACCTCAGTCGGTAACAAAACCGGTAATTTTTTGCCACAGTCGGTAACATAAACTCAATAAAAATCGGTCGTATCGAAATTTCGATATTTATGTATTGCGTATCGATACTTGAAAATATCGTAACGCCAAGAATCGATACAAAATATTGATATTTGGGTCGAAGAGTATCGATATTCCAAATATCGATACTGTATCGCCCATCACTATCTTGCCATTCTCATTCTGGTCTTAAAAATTTCGTGATTTCCTATAGAATGTTGACAATTTTTTTATTTTATAATTCGAGATGGCGTACTTGCTGAAAAAACGTTTTTTTATATTTTATGAAGTAAAAACAAACTTTCGTGTGCCCACAATTAAAAAAAATATATCAATTGTTTTACTCGTCTTATAACGAACAAGTTTTGTCCGAAGCATTTTTCGATAGGATCTCGAATTATCAAAATACTACGTGTTTAGAGTAGAGAGTTAGTGAAAAATTCGGATTTTTTACTAAAATCGTATGATGAAAAATATCAATTGTCGGCCTTAAAAAAAAAATACGTGTCTTTTCTTTTACAGAATACTTTTCGGAATTTTTTTTTTTCATAATTATTCACGTCCGGGTTCGGACGTGAAAATTTCAGCAGGAATACCCCATATATTTCTTTACTACAAAAAAACTGTTTTCTCAATGTGATATTTTTTTTTGCTTCGCGAAAAGACAGGGGATGGATGATTAAAAAAAAGGGATGATACCCACACATCCGGGAGGGGGCGGAAGTGCGAGAATTGCTTGTGAAATAATGAGAGAGCGACGTCGTCGTCGGCGTGTTTGCAAAAGTGAAAGAGTGTGGAATATAAGAAGTGAGAGAACGGGGGTAAAAAGCACAAAGGAAGTGTGAGAAGGGAAAAAGTGCGAAAGAAGAATCAACGGGAGGCGGCTGGAAGATCGATCCACAACCCTTATTCCCCCCCCCCTCTCTCTCTCTCTCTCTCTCTCTCTCTCTCTCTCCATCCCTCTCACATGCTTTTCGCTGGTATGGACCGTGATATCCCGTTGATTCTATAGCTGTGGGCACGAAGCTCCGCTCTCGGGATGGACGACAACGATGGGGTACGAAAACGACCCCGACGACGACGACGACGACGATGGTATAAGAGGAGTTTTCTCCACCCTCCAGGTTTCCCACGTCTCGTGTCGTCGACGGGGCGATATAAAGAGAAATCACCCATATATACTATATGATACCCAACGCTTTATCCCGCTCACACGAGAAAGGTGCCAGAAATAAAAAAAAAAAAAAAAAAAACGACTACCCTAATTCCAAAAGAGTTGGGACATTTTTCGTTTCGTTTACTCAACCGACTGTATCTTTTATATCAGGATTAGATTTTAACACTCTGGCAATTTGATAAAGAAAACACTCCTTCTTCGTGAGAAGAAAAAGAAAATTTAGGAGAATGTAGGAGAATATTAATAATGAAGTAATATTTAATCATTAATTAATATTTATAATAATAATAATATAAATAATATTTATAATATTTATCTTAATTGATATTAATAATTAATAGTTTGAATAATCATAATTTCCTATGCGCCAGAAAATGGAGGTAACTGCGATCGCTGAAAAATTTTTGTTCCCTGTCGAAAAAAACTTGACGAATTATGGGGAATTTATTGAGGGGTTGTACTACACAGGAATTTTTATTTATTTATTTTTATTGGCGTAAATGGTGCATAAACTATTCAAAAATGATATTCAAAAGCTATGTTGGGGAGACAAGCTTGTAAACAATTTTTATAGCTTATTATATTATTAATGATTGTATTATTTATTTATTTATTATTTTATTAATTATGTTATTAATTTTACTAGCTTAATGTCGTACCAGAAACAGAAGATGAAAATCGAAATTGATGCCAATTTGTAAATTTTCAAATAAAATACAATCTTGGGTACTTACAAAAAAAATTAAATTAAGTTAAGAAACAATTTTTTTTTCTTCAGAAAAAACATGTTTTCAAGTTAGCTACTGCAACGACGCCATGTTGGACCTTTAATACAAATCTACACGGGTTTTTTTTAATGAAAAAACCGTGTAGATGAGGTAAGAGGCCCGATTATTTAAGATAAAAAAAAATATCTCGTTAGCAGGACAAATTTTCTGGAAAAAAAAATGTTGAAAAAAAATTCTGAAAAAATGTCAATACATGCAAAATGATTGTATGCAACTTTTTAGCATCTTAGTGATTTCACGAAAACCAAGTAGTTTTAGAGTTACGCTACATTTGATAAATATAGTCGTTTTTTACGAAAAATTGAATATTTTTGCAAAAAAAATCGTACGAAAATTTAAAAAAAAAACTAAATTGCAGCTTATACTCCCCTTCACAAGTTTTTCACATGAAAAACAGTTAAATTTTTTTTTTTCAAAGATCGTGCACCAGAATTTCAACGCCAAAAAACGACCATGTTTCAAAGAACGTAACGGGTTTTGAAAAAGTCAAAAAAAAAATTTGAAAAAAGCGAAATGAAGCTGAATACGTTCCCTTTAAAACGCTGTTTGTTGGATTGAAATATCTTCATTTTTAAAAAAGCAGTGAATCTTTTTGTGCGACGCGGAATCGGGACGAGTGTTTCCAAACTTTTGGACGACAGTGTAGATATTTTCTTTTTCATTTGTATGAAAAATTTTAACTCGCTAGCAGCAATATTACAAAACTCAAAAGATTCATAATCACGATTCGAAAGTTTAAAAATTTCAAATAAACGTATTCAAGCTCAATAAGCATTTTCGGTCAGAGGCAAAGGTCAAAGGATCGATGAAACTTTGTCTCACTGAAAGGAAGGAAACGAACCTACTGAGAGA
Source organism: Alloplasta piceator (assembly GCA_946863875.1). NCBI lineage: Eukaryota > Metazoa > Arthropoda > Insecta > Hymenoptera > Ichneumonidae > Alloplasta > Alloplasta piceator. The sequence goes on along the minus strand of OX333075.1, from coordinate 47,056,403 downwards.
CATGATTTTGAAACAAAGTGTATCCAATATATTCTCCACAGATATATCGCACATACTTTATTTCCATGGGGTAGAAAAATCCTTAAAAAAAGTCCTGCCAATTCATCGATTCGTCGAAGAGATATGAAAGCCCTGACGTGTCTCATCTCTTCGTGAATCAACCCTTGTGTGCGTAAGGACTCGGATATCCGTTACTATATGTTCCATCGATGGCAAAGTAATATAAAGAAAATGGCATGAAAGACGGTCATTCTGGACGCCAGGGTCGAAATAAAAAGGGAGACAGAGAAAGAGACGTTCGTTTGTGGTATACTGGACGTCAATGACGAAGATGTGCAAAGGGGAGGAGAGAAAAGGGATAAAAAAGTACGACGTCGACAACCATATAAAAAAATGGTAAAAGGACTATACATAGTCATATGGGGCGTTCCCCCGCAAGTATATACTGATAGATTCACTCCTAAGAAAATTCACCCCCTAAAATTGCAAATTCTTCATTTTCAGGGGTATCAAGAAACGCAGACAAATAAATAAAACCCCTAAATTGTAGTTTCCATTTTCAAAGTAAAAAGTTTGTTCTGCAGGGCCCAAAAATGTCGGCGTCCAAAATGATTTTATGTGGAACCACCCCATACGTTGACTAATACAGGGGGTCCCAGGGATGAGGGTTAATATCCTGAGGGTAGATTCGTGACGCAATATCGAGTAGAAAAGTCCTTTACCATTTTTTGGTATTTTGAACCCCTGAATTGTTATTCATTTTTTTTAATCTGCCAATGAGATGCGCCCATTGACCGTGCTCGCGCCGGAGAGCGCGAGAGTAGGCACAGTGGGATAACAGCTGATCTCAATGGGCGCGTCTCATTGGCTGGTTGAAAAAATTAATAACAATTCAGAGGTTGAAAATAACAAAAAATGGCAAAGGACTTTTCTACTCGGTATTACGTCACGAATCTATCCTCACAATATTGACCTTCAAACCTGGGATACCCTGTGGATGAAGTTTGTGTACCTTTCCATAAGTGAGTATCGATTTTCCGATCTTTTCCAGAACGATTTCTCTCATTTCCGAACGCTTTTAACCGTAAAGCTCATCCCTTTTTCCTCCCTTGAATCCTCAGCATAACGCGCCCTGGAGCGTCCTCGAAAAGTCTTTTTCTCTCGACGTCAAATACACGCAACTCGATTACGAGACACTTTTTATATTCCACGGACCCCATTGTGCGACAGGTTGTATGAAACATCCTACAGCAGACGATATTGTGTACGTACACATTTTTTTCGCTCTGTACACGAAAATGGATCCCGTAATATAGCGTTTGCAGAGAAGCGCAATGTACGAGTAATCTATACGGGACAAAAACCAATTTCCACACGTCACTTTACCCGAGGAATCATGACGATGACGCGAGGAACATTTTCAAAGCAAAAATAAATTACTAAAAATTTCATCTGGTTTTTCATTCAATTTTGGTTCCCCGCAAGAGAGACCTGCGTGAACTATGAATTTTGGAAATTTCAAAGAACCTATTTTTTTATTTTTTTTTAAATTTTAAGTCAAAGTTTTAAGTCAATGGGAGAACAAATCTAGGAGAGAGATCCTTTGGAAACTTCTTTTATTGATGTCCCTCTTTTCTCAAAACACTATTTTTTAAGTCAGACGAAATTTCTCGAAAACTAATGCACCTATTTTTTCGAAATTTTGCAACCTTCTTCAAAATAGGATTGTCTAGTGATTAAATAATGGTTTATGTTGCAACTAAGTTTAGAAGGCGCAGTGTAAATTGTATCAAATATTGTATTGTTTTGTATATAACTTTGGCTAAAATTCAAATTTCAATTACTGAATTTTCCAAATTTTTCAATGAAAGGTTTGTAAAATATTCTGTAAATATTGCTCTTTCATATGCTTAAAATTTTTAATAAAATAATTTATTTATTATATTTAAAGAATAGAGAAAATATGCTCTTTTAAACTTTGAAACCATACAATTCAAGTTTGCAACAAACACTTTCAAGAAATTCAAAAAATTAACCGAGTTTTGACGAGTTTTGTGAACGATCATGGATTTTAAAAAATGCGTTTTGGAAAAAAATATTTTTATTTTTATTTTAGATAAAGCTATCAGTAAACCACAAGGACTTTTTCAAGAAACCTGGTCACACCAGCTGAATTTTCCAAATTTTTCAATGAAAATTTTATAAAATATTGTTTAAACATTGCTATTTTATGTGCTTGAAAATGTTAATAAAATAATATATTTATTGCATTTAAAAAAATATCGAAAATATGTTTTTTTAACCATGGAAACCCATGTAACCCTTTAATTTAAATTAGCAACAAAGATTTTGAAGAAATTCAAAAAATTGGCGAGTTATGGCAATTTTTGCAAAGGATCATCGATTGCGTTACTAATTAAAGAAAATCAATGTTATCTATAAATCGATTATGGATAAATTATCTATAAGTTGATCAGGTTATCTATAAATTGTGTGTAAAATGATGACCTCTTGTAATTGCAACGCTTTCAGTCGGAAAAAAAATAATTAAAATCACCCTGTTTTTTGGCCCAATCTCAAAATTAATTTTTCTTAAATCTCTATCATAAAAAATTATCAATGGAGTCTTTCATTTCTTATTTTTTCCCCATGAACGAAACAACGCGTTTTTCTCGAAACTTCAAAATACCCATATTATAGGTTATAGACCTAGAATTCAGCCTACAAAACGATCATCTCTTTGAATTTTTGATTTTAGATGACTTGCAGAAGGGTTTCTGCTTCCCCGAAACAAGTCATCACCTTTTTTTTGAGGACTCCACTTTGACGTACAAAATTATAAACAAATTCATGTAAAATTAAGTAAGCAAAAATTTTGTTGTTCCCTTCAAGATACAAGTAACAACGTGGAAAAATTTCAAAACGATCGCATTTTATTTTGTTATTTAAAAAAATTAATGAAAAAACGCCGAAATTTCGATCGTCGCGTAGGGCTACACTACCTTAAGAATTTTGAGTCCCTATGAAATTTTTTAATGTTAATTGTTCAATAAATAGCTTCTCAATCGTCGTGAAATTTTTTCACGACCTCCTGAATACTTCATGTAAAAACATATTAAATTTTCAGAATTCTATCATCATTACATAAATTACTTCAACCTCCTTAAGGGTTAAAATAAAGAATAATGAGAAAATTCTGAAAATTCGGTATGTTTTTGTATGAAGTATTTAAGGGGTCGTGTAAAAATTTCACGACGATTAGGAAGCTCGTTATTAAAATATTAACATTTTGTTAAGAACAATTTTTTAAACAAATAAAAAAAACTGTTATCAATAAACTTCGTTTTGTTTGCGTTGCTTTTAATATAGCGTAGATATTAAAAAATTGAGAGGTCCAAAAAAAAAACTTGTCGCAAAGTTATATCAGTTTCCATAAGACTACATTTAATTTAATTTAATTTGTTAATGTTAATTGTTCGGTAACGAGCTTTCCAATCGTCGTGAAATTTTTACACGACCTCTCAAATAGTTCATCCAAAAACATACCAAATTTTCAGAATTTTCTCATCATTTGCGATTTGGGACTCAACATCCCACACGGAAATATAATATGCCGGAAAATATATTTTTCGATATACGTAAAAATATATTTAAAATATATTTGAAGTGTACATTATATATTCTAAATACATTTTAGATGTATCTAAAATATATATCAGATATATATTAAATATATAATATGTATATTCCATCCCCTAGTAAAAAACTCCATTGAATCGCCAATGGCAACCAATGGTCCTCATACGACTCCATTGGACAATGAATGGGGACCCATTGAGATTGCCGCATTTTTCAATGGCGTATAGGAACGACCATTGATCAATGAATGGATATCCATTGAAAAGTCACCATTGCCCAATGACGTCCATTGGACAGCAAATGCGGATGGACCGAGCCATCAGCATTGCCCAACGGTGTCCATTGGAAGGCAAATGCTGATGAACGAAATAATCAGCTTTACCCAATGATGTCCATTGGGAAGTAAATGCGGATGAACTGAATGATCAGCATTACCCAAAGATGTCCATTGGAAACCGCGTCGCGTTAGTTCCGAGACTTGGCGCGAGATGTCGCAGGACGGCAACCCGCTAAACTCCCATACGGATTATGCGAAGAGTATGCTTATCTAGACGATTGTGAGCGCGGAATATTAGCAAAAGTCGGTGTCCAAAAAATCCATGCAAGGAGTTCTTGCCGACTGATGCCCATGCCATGGGATAATCCCTATTCCGTTTGAAATGGGGAAGTCAATCCTCATTGGAAAATCCCTAGTCGATTTCAAATGGCGAATTCAATGGCAAAAATGTCCTTGGGCAATTCGGCATTCATCTTCATTGGTTATTTTGGCAATGGGGAATGAATGGCGATTTTTTAATGGTGTCAAATGGAGTTTTTTACTATATGAAAGAATCTCAATTGATTATCGCCATTCATTCCCCATTGCCTACAAAAACCAATGGAAATGAATGCCGAATTGCCTATGGGGATTTTCTTCATTGAATCCCCATTCCGTTTCAAATGGGAAAGTCAATCCTCATTTGAAAATCCTCATTCGATTTCAAATGGGGAATTCAATGGCGAAAATCCCCTTAGGCAATTCGGCATTCATCTCCGTTGGTTATTTTGGCAATGGGGAGTGAATGGGGATTTTTCAATGGCGACGAATGGAGTTTTTTACTACGGGATATAAGAAATATACTCAAAAATATATTCGTGATAAATACATTTTCGGCAGAAAATATTTCTTTGAAATATATATTAAATATATTTTAGATATATGATTATTGTGCATAAACATATATTTTTTGATACATGTAAAAACATATATTGTGTATATGTAAACATATATTAAAATTATATCGAAAATATATAAAACGTACACTCAATATATATGTTTGATGCATTTAGTATATATCTTAAATATATTTTTTATATTTATATTGTAATATTTTTAAATAGATTAAAAATATACCAAAAATCATATTTGTAATACATACATTTTCGGACAAAATATACTTAATATATCCAAAAATATATTTTCCGTAATATTGGCCGATATATTTTATTTCCATGTGGGATCCTTAACACAAAAATTAATTTTTTCGTTTTTCGTGGAAAACGTTTTGGAAAAGTTCCTCACAATTGCGAGTGTGAGATGAATAGGGAAAAAAAAATCATTGCAAAGTCGCGCGGGAACAACGAGGACGTTAGAGACCACATAACGCGGAGGTGTCGGAGCGGTATTTCGGCTGAAATATCCCAGAGCGTTCGTCTTCCCCTACGAGACGCGTAACGAAGATTTATAGGGGTCGCAGAGTCGGGCGAGAGTCGCATGCGGGGGAGGCTTTCGCCATGGGAGAGACGCCGAGAGAAAGATAGAAGTGGCCACGAGGTTTACGAATGAAGAAAAAAAAGGGTTGAAGAGGGGAATCCGCGAGAAAGAGATGAGGATTTCAAGTCGGATCTCTGCACTTTGTTCCCCCGTGACGTAAACCAGCAGCCCATCGTATCATACTTTTATATGGGACATTCTATGATTTACCCATGGCAAAAATTTTGCCACTTTCAAATTAAAAATTTGATTTTTTATTTTGTACTTTTATTTTGAATTGCATTTTTTTCCGAAATTTTCAGATTTGAAATTTTTTTAACCCCGAAATCTAAGGGCTTTTCAAAAATACATTATTTATTATCTCTACGTTATTTATTATTGAAATTACGTAACAGAAAAGATAATATTCTTACATCAGGGTAGTTTTGACCTCATGAAAATCTATTTTATGATTAAAAAATAATCAATTTCGATCTTCCACAGAGTGTCTTTTTTTGATCCTATATTTTCATCCAGAAATTATTCATTTTTGCAGTCTAGTATTATTATCCAAAAACATCATTTAAAATGGAGCAAAATGTATATTTTTCCATAGTTGTTAATTTTTGAATATCCGATATTTTGTGTAATGTCGAAATATTAAAATATAAATATCTTAAAAAAAAAATGATGTCAATAAAAAATATTTTATCGTAAATTTGGTAACGTTTCTGGAAAAAAAATTCTTTCTCTTTCAAATTCCAGAGGGTTGATAAAGGGAAACTAAATTTTGCGACTGTCCCCAAATTGGCATGGAACGTCCCATAGATAGATAGGACGCTTTTGGAGCATTCGGGCCCCGCGGGACACTTTTAGGATGAAAAATCTTGCGGAGACTTAATCCAAGATGATAAAAAAAGAAAGTGAAAGAAACTATGATGAGACGCGAAGGTCTCGAAAAATGGAAACGGGCTCTTGCGCTTCGGGGGGTGAGTGACAAAAATTTAATAATCACGAGGGCGTAAATTGTGGCTAAGACATATATATATATTTGCTGCTGCATCTTTGAATATATGAGGGAAATGCGGAATATGGCCTATCTAATTTATTTTGCGATAAAATCCACCAAATAAATCCAGAATCATTTTAGCCGCCCCCCCCCCCCCCCAACAATTCTCAAATTGTTGCCTCAAATTTGAAGTACCTTTCGGTATTTTTATTTTTCCGTCGTTTTTTCAAATTACTATGTTGGAATTAATAACTTTCAAAAATTGCAAATTGATTCCCACGAATTCCCAAAAACTCTTTTTTTTTGCTAGCAACTAATAACAACCCTTCAATTTATTTCAGATTTGTTGGTAATAAAATCTGAAATATATTGAAGGGTCGTTATTAGTTGCCAGCAAAAAAAAGAGTTTTTTGGAATTCGTGAGAAACCATTTGCAATTTTTAAAAGTTCTTCACTCCAAAAAAATTGGAATTAATCTCGATTCAAAATAAATATCAAATATAGTTGAATTCAAGGAAGAAAAACAAAAAATTAATAAAATTAGTATAAAGTTTATTAAAATTGCACTAGTGGAAAAAATTAAAGGATCAAAAAATTTGCCCAAATTTTTAGTGGTTTTTAAAAATGCTGTATCTCAGTGAAAAATGGTCGTATCGAGGTCTAAAAAAAAGCATTTTGAAGCTTGAAGTTTCTAGTTTTCAGATCTTTTGGCAAAAATTTTTTCGAAGCTACAGGTTTCACGCACTTATGAGAATGAAAAATTCCATCCTTGCCATGAATTTGAAAAAACAGAAGAAAAGGGCTATTTATGGTTTTTTAGAAAATCAACGGCCAAATTAAAAATATTGTCAAAACGACTAATGTTGAACGTGACTTTTACAGCTAAATATTCCCACAAAATCCCGGTAAAGTTTCAATTTGATCTATCCAACGGTTTTTTTGTTTCAAGCAATCAAATTTTTGAAAAAAATTAAAGGATCATGTTTATTGCCCCTTAACACTTCAAAATCATTATGAAAATGAAAAAAAGAAATTATTTTCCGAGCATTCCCGCCATTTTTATCGCAAACAGCGTTTAAATTTATGAAAAAAAAAAATCAAAAAAATTGTCAACATTTTTTTTCAATTTTTTTTTTCAAAACAATTCAAGGATTATGTTTATTGCCCCTAAACACTTCATAATCATTATTGAAAGAAAAAAAAATCTTTGAGCTTTTTTCACATTTTTATCGCAAACGGCGTTTAAATTTATGTAAGACAAAAAAAATCGACAAAATTAATTTTTTAAAAAAATCGGAAATTCTTCGAATTTTTTTTTCTGTACATTTAAACGCTGTTTACGATAAAAATTTGAAAAAAGCCAAAAAAAAATTGTTTCCCACTTTAATAATGATTATGACGTTTAGGGGCAGAAACATGATCCTTTAATTTTTTTCAAAAATTTGATTGCTTGAAACAAGGAAACCGTTTGATAGATCAAATTGAAACTTCAGAGTGATTTTGTGGGTATATTGAGCTGTGAAAGTCACGCTCAACATTAGTTGTTTTATCAATATTTTTAATTTGGCCGCTGATTTTCTAAAAAACCATAAATAGCCCTTTTTCTCCTGTTTTTTCAAATTCATGGCAAGGATGGAAATTTTTTTTTTTTTTCAAGCTTAATAAACAAGCTAACCGGTCCTTGTAATGATTTAGCTGAAAGATTTTTTTCCCAAAAATTACAGCCAAAACAATAGCGATGCAAATTCGCCACATTTTTTTTTCTTGGTAATTCTCATAATTGCGTGAAACCTGTAGCTTCGAAAATTTTTTTGCCAAAAGATCTGAAAACTAAAAACTTCAAGTTTTAAAATGCTTTTTTTTAGACCTCGATACGACCATTTTTCACTGAGATACAGCATTGTTAAGAACCACTAAAAATTTGGGAAAATTTGTTGATCCTTCAATTTTTTCCACTAGTGTATACATAAATTATAAAATTTTGTATAAAAAATGTGTGTTCTTACTAAAATAATTTTTCAGTTTTTCTAAGAATGATTCATCCTGCCCCATTTTGTCTTATATACATCTGTCTGAGACGGAAAGGGGTGCCTTACGGGATAATCTACAAATACCTATCTCTGAATCTGTGGTATAATGCGCCTTGAATACGACATCCTCGGTTAAGACAGGAATCCTTATTAAATTTCGCTACCGGAATACAGTCGACCTCCTTCCTTCATTCCTTCTTACAATCTCTTTGTCTAGCTCCTTCCACGATTTTACCAACAAACCGGGCAAGCGAGTCTTATATATCGGGCATTCCAGATCAATTCGACCTTGGTCTGACACTTTACCTCTCCGATTTTATCCGCAATTTTTAATGGTTTTGTAGTACCTCTGAAAAGCACTCTGGATTTTTTGCAGATTTTTTTGGAACGATTTGACGTAATAATAATTTTATAAACAAATATACTATTAGCCCAAATTTAAATTTTTTAAAAGAATCACAAAAATCCCGTTTTTCATGTGAAAAATTTTGAGCATTGAGCCAAGGTGGGCAAAGATTTTCTCCTGTTTATAACAAGCTTTTTCGAAATTCTTTTTTTTTAATAGAACACCTTCAATTCATACGAAAATGTTTGGATGACGACTCACTCAATTTAGGATTCTCCTTCTGTTTATTGAAAAATTGTTTTTTCAAAAAAGCTTGTTATAAACAAAAGGAAACACCTGCTCACTTTGGCTCAACGCTTGAAATTTTTCATATAAAAAACGGGATTTTTGTGATTTTCTTCAGATTTGTCAATTCTCGGAATTAAAAGTTTTTAAGTAATTTGTTTATAAAATTATAGTCAAGTCAAATCGCTCCACAAAAATATGAAGAAAATCCTGAGTGCTTTTCAGAGGTACTACAAGACTATAACAAATTTCAGACAAAATCGGAGAATTGAAAAGTTAGACCCAGGTCGAATCGACGTGGAATGCCCCATATATATATCAAAGGCAGCGCAACCCTGCATTCTCCGACGAAACCACGAGTCTCATCAGGGGTTGACTTTTTTCCAATATACCTTCATAGAAAGACATTTTACGATCGATAAAATGAATTGCGCGAAAAGTATTGTTATATAATAAATACTATTATTATCATAAATTATAATAATTATGTAATTGAAAATTATATTGTATTTTGAGGTTGGTATTATAAATTTTACTGAAAATGACATAAAAATAAATTTTTTCCTTGCATTGCAACGATGCAAGCTGCAACATAATCAACTGAGACAGTTGAGACTGAATTTGTGAAGAAACCTTCAAAGTGTTAAGTTTTGATAAAAATTCCAAATTTTCAAAAAATACTTGAGGATATTACACTCTAAGAACTTTGCAACTATCAATCTCATTTTTTTTAGAAATGCTCCAAATGACAAAAATGATTATTATCGAATTTTAGAGGAATCACTTGAAGAATTTAGCTTAAAAAGGGTTTTAAATTAAAGGAATAGTTGTAATTGCACAAACTTTCATAATTTCGAAAATTTAGGAAAGTGAAGACAAAATTTTGCAAATTGGAAATTTTGTCCATTCCTTCATCGATTTTTGCTTCGTGCAGAAGTAATTAAACTAATTATTACAGAGAAGCTCCAAAAAAAGCTTGACAATCAATAAAATAAGGAGTCTATAAATAAATTCCTAATTTTCGCGATATTTTTTTAATCATTTTTACCAATTTCTTTCTAAAAAGATTTTTTTGCATTCAATTTTATTTTACATTTTTTGGGCAAAGCAGTTCAAACAGGATATTCTGGAAAAAAGATCCTCGGAATTGAATTTACATTGAAAAAACAATTTATTTGTTGTCAAGAAATATATTTAGTTGCTTAAATATTCCTTAACTATTACAAAATTTGTTAGTCATTAAGAAATATTTTATTCGTGTAAAAATAATGTATTAACTGTTTAAAAATATCTATTTGATTTATTTGTTTTAAAAAAAATTGATTTTGCCATATTCAACCCGTAGTAAAAAACTCCATTGAATCGCCAATGGCAACCAATGGTCCTCATACGACTCCATTGGACAATGAATGGGGACCCATTGAGATTTCCGCATTTTTCAATGGCGTATAGGGACGACCATTGATCAGTAAATGGATATCCATTGAAAAGTCACCATTACCCAATGACATCCATTGGACAGCAAATGCGGATGAACCGAATGATCACCATTACTCAATGATGCCCATTTGAAAGCAAATGCTGATGGACCGAGCGATCAGCATTGCCCAATGGTGTCCATTGGAAGGCAAATGCTGATGAACGAAATGATCAGCTTTACCCAATGATGTCCATTGGGAAGTAAATGTGGATGAACTGAATGATCAGCATTACCCAAAGACGTCCATTGGAAACCGCGTCGCGTTAGTTCCGAGACTTGGCGCAAGATGTCGCAGGACGACAACCCGCTAAACTCCCATACGGATTATGCGAAGAGTATGCTTATCTAGACGAGTGTGAGCACGGAATATTAGTAGAAGTCGGTGTCCAAAAAATCCATGCAAGGAGTTCTTGCCGACTGATGCCTATGGGACAATCCCTATTCCGTTTGAAATGGGGAAGTCAATCCTCATAGGAAAATCCCTATTCGATTTCAAATGGGGAATTCAATGGCGAAAATGTCCTTGGGCAATTTGGCATTCATCTCCATTGGTTATTTTGGAAATGGGGAATGAATGGCGATTTTTCAATGGTGACGAATGGAGTTTTTTACTATATGAAAGAATCTCCACTGATTATCGCCATTCATTCCCCATTGCCTACAAAAACCAATGGAGATGAATGCTGAATTGCCTATGGGGATTTTCTTCATTGAATCCCCATAGGATACGCCCCATTCCGTTTCAAATGGGGAAGTCAATCCTCATTGGAAAATCCTCATTCGATTTCAAATGGGGAATTCAATGGCGAAAATCCCCTTAGGCAATTCGGCATTCATCTCCGTTGGTTATTTTGGCAATGGGGAATGAATGGGGATTTTTCAATGGCGACGAATGGAGTTTTTTACTACGGGAACTTTACATTTGTTGAAAAGTACAAATCCCGGTACATTGTTTTTTCAGTCTAGCAAAAAAAAATGTTGGCAATGTAATGTACTTACCATTGTAAAGATATTCTCGTGTTGACGTGTAATTCGCTTCTCTTATCGTGACTTGACATCGAAATATTTCCGGCAATTGTACCTCTTCCATTGGCAAAATTGCCTTCACCTCGACGCTGTACGTTCCATCAGTGTTATTTTTGTTATATTGCTTCTGAACGTGTATCAATTTTCTAAAAAAAAAAGAAAATTACCAATAAACAATGAGACACATAGAAACGTTAAAACATTGGAATTTGCGATCTCTCCACAAATAATTGATCGATGTTTAAATTTTATTACGTTCCAATCTTTCAAAATCGCAATTTTCAATTTTCGCAATTTTCAAAATCCATTAATATTGAAATTCCTACGTTTCGGAAATTTTCCCCATATCCATGAAAATATATGGGGCATTCCACACCAAGTCAGCCTGAGCGTGACCTTTGACCTCGCTGATTTCGTTTACGATTTTTCATATGATTCTTCCAACTCAAAATAGCATTTCGAATTGTTTTCAGATTTTTAGAGCCAAATTTGAGTACGTTATGATTTTTTGAACATTTTTTTCGAAAACCTCGAGAGCCATAATTTAAAAATCTGAAAAAATTCTCAAAAATCCGGTGTCAAAAATTAAAATTTTTGACCGAAAAATCATGATGTCCAGGCTTTCGCTTCCACCTCGATTTTAGGTTTTTATGAAGAAAACATAAAAAAAATAGATGCATAAATTAACCAACTATTTTTGGAAATTGTTGATTAACGATAAAAATATTCAAGCCACTCTTCACGATAGATCAATTTCTGCATCTACTTTTTTTGATGTTTTTTTTTCATAAAAACGTAAAATCAAGGTGGAAGGGAAATTCTGGACATCATGAATTTTTGATCAAAAATTTTCATTCTTGACACCGGATTTTTGAGAATTTTTTCAGATTTTTGAATTACGGTCCTCGAGTTTTTCGAAAAAAATGTTCAAAAAATCATAACGTACTCAAATTTGGTTTTAAAAATCTGAAAAAAATTCTGAATGCTATTTTTAGTTGTAAGAATCATACAAAAAATCGTAAACGAAATCAGCGATATCGAGGGTCACACTCAGGTCGACTTGGCGTGGAATGCTCCATACGCATACGAGATAGCAATAAATTTTAATGACAATGCTTTTTCAGCCTATATTGGGAAAAGGCAATATGACAAACAGAACGAGAGAGAAAGTGCAAATTATTATTAACATTTGGCTGCACATTCGATGCAATTAGAGATTCATTGCATTAGATTCGTTAATGCATCGAATTCAACGCGAAATGCAGGTAGAAAATATTGAATCCAACGTGAAACATCCCGTGTTATCGTCGAATCGATGTTCGATAACGATATAAAATTTAGCGGCTAGTATGACGTAAATTTCAAATCTACTAACTTGTCCCGACGAAGTGTCATCGATGGTAGAGGATAAAGGTTCTCGGCCAGGCACGTCACCGTCAACAATTTCGATTCCTCGTTCAAAATTGGATGCGACAATCGAAATACGTTTTCCGGTGCTGAAAAACATACGAATCCACATCGTTTATATTCCACAATTTATTCCAATCACAGCTGGGCAGTACTTGAAGTACTCGGTATTTGCGACGTACTTGAAGTACTTAAGTACGTAAATGCTTCAAATACTCGAAGTACTCAAAAAAGTACTTCAAATACCTGAAGTATTTCAAGAGTACTTCAAGTACTTGGAAAAAGTACTTCAAGTACCTGAAGTATTTCAAGAGTACTTCAAGTACTTGGAAAAAGTACTTCAAGTACCTGAAGTATTTCAAGAGTACTTCAAGTACTTGAAGTATTTTAAAAAAAAAGTATTTCAAGTACTTGAAGTATTTTAAAAAAAAGTACTTCAAGTACTTAAATTTTCAAATACTTCAAAAGTACTTCAAGATAATAAGAGAAAAAAATTGAAATCAGAGAGACGAGAAAAAAATCTGAAAAATATTCACCGTTGGCAAAAGTTATATTGAAATTTTTTTTTTCGATATTACCAATTTTTCGCACCAATAGACCGATAGAAAAATACTGTTTGGCAGTCGAACGTGTGTCGTATAGTATAAGAGGTATTCCCGCTCAACGGGACCCGCTTCTAGGCCGACCTCTTTCGATTTTCTTGAAACTCGAGTATGTTTTAGGGTTGCCTGAAAGTATATTGTACACTAATTTTCAGATCTCTAACTATAATACTCTTTGGAATATACCAAAAGTTATATTTCAAACTCTTTGCGTATTCAGCGCTTCGGAGCTTTGGCACGGCGCGAAATAAAATCGAAAAAATTCTTTGACAATGGCTTTCGATCGGAAATTTCCTGCAAATTCCCTTAGGCAATTCGGCATTCACCTCCGTTGGTTATTTTGGCAATGGGGAATGAATGGGGATTTTTCAATGGCGACGAATGGAGTTTTTTACTACGGGAGATTTTTTATGATAATCGTATCTCTAATTTTTTCTTTTGTTTTCCGAAAAAAATTTAGTGGGGCTCCATTTGTGCCATAATTCTGATAATACTGTCGCAATTTTATTGATTTTCATCCATTCGTGCCAGAGCAAGTTTGGAATCCATTTTCGAGGTGCTAATGTCGGTATTTAGCCTCCCCTTAAATAGTTTCCATCTTTCTCGTTGTGTGACATATTTACATGTGTGAGCTTTTCAATATAGGGTTCAGTAGGCCGTGATACAGAAGAGAAAGGGGGAGACGAAAACGAGACACATTTTGAGGGGCGACGAGGCGTGCTTGAGGGTAAAAAGCGTAACACAAAAACAGCCTTTCCAGTGTACGATTTATTCGCTTTTGAGGTTCATAGCTCAAATGATATTTAACGTCCGTTTATATCCCAGGAGGGAAATTTCGTCCTGGAAATATACACACGTAATACGTATATACTATATCTACTATATAAAGTGGAAGAAGACTGGAAATATCATACGGGATCATCGTGGGTGCTCTTCGAGGCATGAGAATATAAGGCTATACATACACTTCCGGTTTATTTTCCCAACGACAATAACCAGCGTACAAAGCATTCCCATAGAATTCAGCTCCTTTTCCAATGGAGCTCCCATAAATTTTCAAAAAGCACCATCCGAAAGGACTTTTAGTAAACAACTGGGTCGATTTGACATGGAATGACCCAACTATTTTTTTTCAACATCCTGTTTGGGGAATTCTTAGTTTTTTTGGTTTTTCATTGTTTTTTATCGAATTTTTATTTATCCAAAGAGCTTGCACGAATCGTGCGAATTAAAATTTGGACATTTGAACGAAATTTTGACTTTCTTACAATGGAAAAATTTGTAAATGGTAAAATAACCATAGAAAAGCAATGTAATCGCGATTTCTATTTTTTTTTTTATTTTCTCTTCAAAGTTCCTACTTACATATTTCGAAATTGATTTATTTTTTTATGTTTGACACCTTTGGGGCGGGGTCGAAGAGTCGACTAACCAATATTTCGAACGGCCTAAATCCCGAATTTCACGATTACGAGCGTTCGAATAACGAAGCGCCGAAATCCCGAACGCCAGAAAAGCGACAGCGGAGAGAGCCGCCCCATGCGTAAGAGAGAGAGAGATGCGCCTCCTCTCTCTCTTACGCATGGGGCGGCTCTCTCGACTTTCTCTTTTCTGGCGATCGGGATTTCGGCGCTTCGTTATTCTAACGCTCGTAATCATAAAATTCGGGACTTCGGCCGTTCGAAATATTGGTTAGTCGACTCTTCGACCCCGCCCCACACCTTTTAATCTCAAATTCATGGAATCTTTAGTCCTTGAGCAAACCTTTTTGAATTTTAGTAGGCTCGTTACGTTTTGCAAAAACTGTATGTTTTACGATACATTCGAGATTGAATGCTGAAAAATTATAAAAGTTGGAGCTTTTATGTGGATTTTTCTTTAGTTCACATTTTCGTTAATAAATTGCGTTTAATAATTTTTTTTACAATAGTAAATAAAAAATAATTTTTATAGAAAAGTGGTGGGGGCGATAAAGAGTTATACATTGAAGATTGGTGAAATCTTGAGATATCATGTCAGCCGTGTTGAGAAAAAGTTTTGAGAAAAACGTCTACATTATAGTCCAATTTATCAATCGATAGACCAATTGTTGGAATCGACCCCTTTCAATTACGATGAAATTTGGTCCGAAGTTTCCATTTATCATGAGACGAAGTTCTGCTGAAGGACAAAAATTAAATAATTTTTTTTCGAAACTTATGCAAAATTCAAAATTTCACAATTTTTTCAATTTTCCAAGTTTATTTCTTTAAATATCTCAAAAACTATTATAGTTACGAAAAAATCGTCTGGGTTCGTCTTAAAGAATATACTTAGGGCTACGAAAACAAAATATTTCGAAAACAAATTTTGAAAAATGATGAATTTGGACAACATTGAATTTTTAAAAATCGTAGAAACCCACGATCAACGTTAAATTTTTGATTCAATTTTTTTATATAATACCTTGTACTGATCTTAAAAAATCCTGAAATTTTCAGAAAGGTGTTTTTTTTTTCAAAAGTACAAATTTTTCTTTCAGAAAATTTTACTTTTCGATTTTCAAGAAACGAAAAAAAAATAGTAGTTATTGAAATCCCATGATCCGACAAGTCTTAAAAATTGTTGAATAGATAGATACGTAAAAAAAAAAATTTTAAAAAATAAAAATGACACTCACTTTTAAAAACGCGATTTAAAGTTTAAAACTCAAAAAAATCATCCAAAAACTCGTCTAATATTTTTGTTGTATTTTTTTCTGAAAGGGCCATAAAAAAACAAAAATTTTGAAAAAAAAACTTTTAATTTGGACCATTACTAAAGAAGTTATTAACAAAATACCAAAAAAGGAGCGGTTTTTTTGTTAATTTAATATCTTTTGAACGGGTAATCAAAAAAATCTCAAAATTCAACAGAAAGGGTCTTTTAATGGATACTAAAAAATATTAAAAAATTGAGGAAAATAAAAAAAAAAGTTTTTCAAACTGTCCGATTTGAGACGGAACGCCCCATATACACGTGTGTACATTGTACTGACGTGCTCGAGCACCCACGAGAGACGAATATCTCTGGTGGTCCTCGTTATATGTATACGGAATGGTCATCGCGGACAATGGAAATTCTCGAGGCTCCTGCGTTACCAAAGGATATATCCTGCGCTATGTGTAAACCGTTTTACTACCGATACACACATTTGTAGATGTGCGTATACGCTAGGGTGGGTCAAATAAAATGACACATTTTTTTTGCCTCCATATAATGAAAAATGTATTCTTTGGCATCTCAAAAAAACCCTCTGCAAGTATTAGCCCTTCATATTTAAATTAAGAGGTCCCTCATCACAAATTTTTATTTCCCATTTAAGTAACATAGGAAATTTTTTTTTTACTTTGGAATTCTTTAACCGTTGAGGTTAAGAGAGTTTTTTTAGCACATTTTTGTAGAACATTTGATGCTCTACAAAAAAAACTCTCTTGTGTCTAATCGATGAAACTAACCGTTCAAAAAATAATCAGTGATAATTAGTGATTATTATCACCGATTATTTTTTGAAGGGTTAGTTTTATCGATTAGACACAAGAGAGTTTTTTTGTAGAACATCAATTGTTCTACAAAAATGTGCTAAAAAAACTCTCTTAACCTCAACGGTTAAAGTCTAATTAAATTCCAAAGTATAAAAAAAAATTTCCTATGTTATTTAAATGGGAAATAAAAATTTGTGATGAGGGACCTCTTAATCTAAATATGAAGGGCTAATACTTACAGAGGGTTTTATTGAGATGCCAAACAATGCGTTTTTCACTATATCGAGGAAAAAAAAATAGTCATTTTATTTAACCCACCCTAGTATACCCGCTGATATTAAACTAGCTCACGGTTTGTGTACACAGGTACAACTTGTACCGGAGTTGTAAGTACTTGGTCCGCGTGAACTGGCGGAGCCATTTACATGTGTGCAACATATCCTCATTTCGTTCCCTCCATAGATCATATATCTATGTTTCTTTATATAAATATGTTCACATGTGAATATGGTACATGTGTTTTCGTTCAATATGTACGAGAAGCCGATATATGAGAAACGATCAAATTTAGCAATTGGTCCACGTGAATGAACACTTTGGTCTATAAATCGCTGAATACTCGACGATTTGTGTAAAGAAACCACGTTATTTTACCTCGACAAAGAAAAAGACGATTTACATTGCAGAATTGTTTCTTCCAGATGGCAAAATTCTCCGAATACTTTGGATTTTCCAAAGAGATTTTAACCCTTAAGTGTCACACCTCGAAAATATCACGTAAAAGTCATTGTGGGTCGAAATTGACCCCAATAATTTTGCAACGTGATAAATTATTGAAAAATTCTAAAAAAAAGAAAAAAATGCTGCAATATACTTTTAACTCTTTTCTACGCGATCGTACCGATTATTTTCGAAAAGTGCTATTTTAAATATGGGTCATTCCATGTCAAATCGACCAAGAGTTGGAAACGACTTCTTTCAATTTCGATGAAATTTGGTCAAAAGTTTTCGTTTTTAATAAAACGAAGTTCTACCAAAGGAAAAAAATTAAAAAATTTTCTTTCGATAGTTATGCAAGATTCAAAACTTCACCATTTTTTAAATCTTTCAAGGTTATTTTTTAAATATCTCGAAAACTATTATAGTTACGAAAAAATCATTTTAAGTTCGTCTTGAAGAGTATATTTGTGGCTACGAAAAAAAAAAAATGTTCCGAATTTTTTTTTTGAAAAATTATGAATTTTGAGAATTTTGAATTTTCAAAAATCGTGAAAATCCATGATCAACATTAAATTTTTTGTTTATTTTATTTATATAATATGTGTATTTTTTCAAAAATATGAATCTTAAAATTTTTGTAAAAAAAAAATTTTTTTTCGCTCGTAAGATTTTTTAGCCCTCAGACTTAAGCTAATAAAATTGACGAATTAGCGAAATCACATAAATAGACATAAGGTTACATTACACGAAATTGAGATCATTTTTTTATCGAGTAAATCAATAAATTAAATTAATAACAATAATAATATAAATAAATAATAATAAATTAATAAATTTATAATAATTCAAAACCCTTGCACAACATTAAATGTGAATGGCTAGGATGAAGGATCAATGATCAACGATCCCGATATCAGATCAATAATTAGAGATCAATGATCAAAGATCAAAGCTCATCGATCCCAATCATTGAATTATCGACCAGAAAAATTCAAAGATCAATGATCCCCGATGAACAAAAGTCCCGACGAGAAAAAAATTCCACGTGACTGTGCCAACGAATTGGCCGAATCTTTGATAAATCGAGGATCGATAATAAAAAATCGAAGATCAATGATCCACGATCAATACAAATCGTATCCGGAGAAAAATTCGACGTGACTGACGATGAACCAACGAATTGGCCCATGTAATACAACGTACCATTCCCTAAATTGCTAGACCAAATTTTTCTTTTAGGGGAATGTGGGGCAAAATGGACACTGGGGGTAAAGTGGACACGCGAAAATTTTCAAATTTGGGGGCAAAGTGGACACGAGCTGAAACTGAAAATAATGTCAAGCTCATAAAATTGTTACTTCGAATTCAGACTATATCTGCACGATTCCCGTAACGTTTTATACACTGTTGAACAATATATTCAAAATAAAAAGCACAAAGCACGGAAATCGTAAAATTTGGAAATTTTTTTTTACACGATTCAAAAAACAATAATGGGAAATGAATTTCACGACTCAAAAGTCGATAAGTATGTAAAAATACCATGATTTGTTCACTAGCAAAGTGAATTCATAGTACATTTTCCACATGGAAAAAATTGGAGCAAATCGAATCTGAAGATTTACCTCTTTTTTTTTTAATTTCATTCGAGGAACGATTCTATTGGCTTTATTTCTTTGTTTATATTATTAAATTAATTTTTATTTGAGCATAGTCGATTACAGTGTCTCTATTTTCCAGAATCACCGAGTATAGATTTTTCTGCATCTGTGGCGTGTCCATTTTGCCCCCAATTTTTTTTTTTTTACAAAATCCAAAAAACAATAATGGGAATGAATTTCACGACTCAAAAGTCGATGAATATGTGAAAATGCCATGATTTATTCATTAACAAAGTGAATTCATAGTACTTTTTCCACATGGAAAAAATTAGAGCAAAGTGCGTCTGAAGAATTACCTCGTTTTTTTTAAAATTTCATTCGAGGATCGGTTTTATTGGCTTTATTTCTTTGTTTATATTATTAAGTTAATATTTTATTCGTGCATAGTCGATCACAGTGTCTCTACTTTCGAGAATCACCAAGTATAGATTTTTCTGCATCTGAGGAGGCGTGTCCATTTTGCCCCCAATTTTTTTTTTTTCAAAATCAAGGATATTACGATCAGGAATCAATTTTGAGACATGAAAGTAGTTAAAAGACCGTGTGCTTGCCGATGAAAATCCTTAAATTCCTTAAATGTCCACTTTGCCCCACAATCGCCTATATTCCGAAAAAAAAATCATCCGTCCTTCCATTTGTTTTATCGATAAAAAAAAACTCTCGTTTCAGGCTCTCAGGCAATTTTGAAAATGGAATAATGATTCAGATCCGCCCTTCCTCGATACTGTGCCCCATCGGTGTAACGCTAGTGCATACGAATATATGCATATTGCATATATATATATACAAACCGCGGATCTGTACGATCGGAGGCTTGTCAGCCGATGTTGGAAACAGACCGCTTTTGTGGACACACGAACCATGGGACAAATCCCTCCCCCTCTCCCTCCACTTCCATCATTCCGAGGGTTTGTCCTGATACGCGAAATCCTATCGAGATTCAGCACACGCGTCCATTTACATTGTTTAATCGTGACGCGATTGGTATACACGCATATGTACCTACATATAAGGGGCGTTCCACGGCAAATCGGACACCATTTAGGCTTGGCATCTCCGATTTTTTTGAAAATTTTTTATGTTTTAGTATTTATGGAAAGAGGTCTCCATGATTTTTTTCATTTTTTTTTGTCAAACGATTTTCGAGATATCGATTTTTCAAAAATTACGTTACTCTGTTTTTTAAACGTCCGTAACTTTGCGAAAAATGGGCCAAATGGGACGTTATTTTTTTCAAAATGTTTGTCTTTCAACGTACTTTTGATAAAAAATATTGGGGAAAAATTTTTCCTGTGTGTGGTATTTCTTTTTCGATATTTTTCAACACGGATAACTAAAATATGGAAATTGAAAAGTCGAAAAAAAATGGATCCCATCGTTATTCCATTATCTACTTAGGCTTGAAAGTTGTGGAATGAATGCCAGTTTTTACAAAAAAAGTTCAAGATAATCGATCAGTAAGTGTTTTCTGTAAATTAACAATTTATATTTAAAACTCGAAAATCTTATGGAAAAATCTTATAGTTTGAAATTTTTTTTCGATTATTTTTTATCAAAAGGACGTTTGAAAACGAAAATTTTGAAAATAACGTCTTATTTAACCCATTCATCACAAAGTTATAGACGTTAAAGAAAAGTGTCGGAATTTTTGAAAAATTGATATCTTGAAAACGGTTCGACAAAAAAAAATTCAATAAAATCATGGAGGCCTCTTTCAACCAATACTAAAACATAAAAAAAGTTTTAAAAAAATCGGAGATGCAAAAGCTAAATGGTGTCCGATTTGGCGTGGAACGCCCCATATATATACATATATCTATATTTGTTGCTCGGAAACTAGTACACAGTGCAGTAACGATGTATCCGGCGGTGTGTACACAACATTTATATCTGTGCTTCTCATGTGTTTGCCCATCGTCATCGAAGTCGACTGTGCGCTGTGAAATCTATGGGACGTGTGTGGAAAGTACGAGAGAGAGAGAGAGAGAGAGAGAGAGAGAGAGAGAGAGAGAGAGAGAGAGAGAAAGTTCGATCCAAATGGAAAATTCGACATTATTTCGTTTGTTTAATGTAGAGGGATGAAAAATTCTCATCATATTCGCAAACCACCCTCAAAAGGTAAATACCAAAAAATTTCTACATTGAACGACAGGGGGTGAAAAAAATCGATTCAAGGTCGATAGGGTGAAATTTTGTAAATTGTACTTACAATAGACGAGCATTTCTCTACTAGTCTCAGCCAGTTATTATTATAATTCTAAAATTTACCAAGATTGTGTTTGAAGGGTATTTCATGTTAATGCAAATAAAGCTTTCTTTGAGGAGGCTTTTTTTTATGAAGAAGGAAAATAAATTTTGTAAATTGTACTGATAATAGACGAGCATTTCTCTACTGGCCTTAGCCAGTTATTTTTATAATTCTAAAATTTACCAAGATTGTTTTTGAAGGGTATGTCAGGTTAATGCAAATAGAGCTTTTTTTCAGGAAGCTTCCTTTTATGAGGAAGGAAAAGAAATTTTGTAAATTGTACTCACGATAGACGAGCATTTCTCTACTAGTCTCAGCCAGTTATTTTTATAATTCTAAAATTTATCAAGATTGTTTTTGAAGGGTATATTTCATGTTAATGCAAATAAAGCTTTCTTTGAGGAAGCTTCCTTTTACGAGGAAGGAAAAGAAATGTAAATTCTGCTCACAATAGACGAGCATTTCTCTACTAGTCTCAGCCAGTTATTCTTATAATTCTAAAATTAACCAAGATTGTTTTTGAAGAGTATGTCATGTTAATGCAAATAGAGGTTTCTTTCAGGAAGCTTTTTTTTATGAGGAAGGAAAAGAAATTTTGTAAAATGTAGTCACAATAGACGATCATTTCTCTACTATGGCCTCAGCCATTTTAATAATTCTAAAATGTACTAAGATTGTTTTTGAAGGGTATTTCCATATTAATGCAAATAAAGCTTTCTTTGAGGAAGCTTCCTTCTATGAGGAAGGAAAATATTTTGTAAATCGTACTCACAATAGACGAGTATTTCTCTACAGGCCTCAGCCATTTTTATGATTCTAAAATGTACTAAGATTGTTTTTGAAGGGAATTTCATGTTAATGCAAATAAAGCTTTCTTTGAGAAAGCTTTTTTTTATGAGGAAGGAAAAGAAATTTTGTAAATTGTACTCACAATAGACGAGCATTTCTCTATTAGTCTCAGCCAGTTATTTTTATAAATCTAAAATTTACCAAGATTGTTTTTGAAGGGTATTTGATGTTAATGCAAATAAAGCTTTCTTTGAGAAAGCTTTTTTTATGAGGAAGGAAAAGAAATTTTGTAAATTGTACTCACAATAGACGAGCATTTCTCTACTAGTCTCAGCCAGTTATTTTTATAAATCTAAAATTTACCAAGATTGTTTTTGAAGGGTATTTGATGTTAATGCAAATAAAGCTTTTTTTGAGAAAGCTTCCTTTTATGAGGAAGGAATAGAAATTTCGTAAATTGTACTCACAATAGCAGACGAGCATTTCTCTACTGGCCTCAACCAGTTATTTTTATAATTCTAAAATTTATCAAGATTGTTTTTGAAGGGTACTTCATGTTAATGCAAATAAAGCTTTCTTTGAGGAAGCTTCCTTCTATGGGGAAGGAATAGAAATTTCGTAAATTGTACTCACAATAGCAGACGAGCATTTCTCTACTGGCCTCAACCAGTTATTTTTATAATTCTAAAATTGACCAAGATTGTTTTTGAAGGGTATTTTATGTTAATGCAAATAAAGCTTTTTTTGAGAAAGCTTCCTTTTATGAGGAAGGAATAGAAATTTCGTAAATTGTACTCACAATAGCAGACGAGCATTTCTCTACTGGCCTCAGCCAGTTATTTTTATAATTCTAAAATTGACCAAGATTGTTTTTGAAGGGTATTTCATGTTAATGCAAATAAAGCTTTCTTTGAGAAAGCTTCCTTTTATGAGGAAGGAATAGAAATTTCGTAAATTGTACTCACAATAGCAGACGAGCATTTCTCTACTGGCCTCAGCCAGTTATTTTTATAATTCTAAAATTGACCAAGATTGTTTTTGAAGGGTATTTCATGTTAATGCAAATAAAGCTTTCTTTGAGAAAGCTTCCTTTTATGAGGAAGGAATAGAAATTTCGTAAATTGTACTCACAATAGCAGACGAGCATTTCTCTACTAGCCTCAGCCAGTTATTTTTATAATTCTAAAATTGACCAAGATTGTTTTTGAAGGGTACTTCATGTTAATGCAAATAAAGCTTTCTTTGAGGAAGCTTCCTTCTATGGGGAAGGAATAGAAATTTCGTAAATTGTACTCACAATAGCAGACGAGCATTTCTCTACTGGCCTCAGCCAGTTATTTTTATAATTCTAAAATTGACCAAGATTGTTTTTGAAGGGTACTTCATGTTAATGCAAATAAAGCTTTCTTTGAGGAAGCTTCCTTCTATGGGGAAGGAATAGAAATTTCGTAAATTGTACTCACAATAGCAGACGAGCATTTCTCTACTGGCCTCAGCCAGTTATTTTTATAATTCTAAAATTGACCAAGATTGTTTTTGAAGGGTACTTCATGTTAATGCAAATAAAGCTTTCTTTGAGGAAGCTTCCTTCTATGGGGAAGGAATAGAAATTTCGTAAATTGTACTCACAATAGCAGACGAGCATTTCTCTACTGGCCTCAACCAGTTATTTTTATAATTCTAAAATTTATCAAGATTGTTTTTGAAGGGTACTTCATGTTAATGCAAATAAAGCTTTCTTTGA
Organism: Alloplasta piceator; assembly: GCA_946863875.1. Taxonomy (NCBI): domain Eukaryota; kingdom Metazoa; phylum Arthropoda; class Insecta; order Hymenoptera; family Ichneumonidae; genus Alloplasta; species Alloplasta piceator. The sequence continues at coordinate 47,032,182 of OX333075.1, read as the reverse complement.
GGAAGCTTCCTTCTATGGGGAAGGATTTTTTTTTTAAATTGTACTCACAATAGACGAGCATTTCTCTACTAGCCTCAGCCTCCTCGTACTGCGTCGATATAAGGCATCGCACGTTTCCGGTCAATTCGTGGCTCAGATGAACGAGTTTCACGGCTCGATACATCTCGTTGGGATCGTCACTGGCTTTGAACTCCTCGTCTATGTATTTGCGAAATTCATCGGAGGCCTTTGGCTTGAGTCCGTGAATCCATTGATAGAGAAGCTCCTGATTGACGTACCACTTGATAACGAGGCCGGTATTCTTCGAATTTCCCATGTCGTAATCGCAATCCAATATCACCGGATTTCTCGTTCCGACTCTCGCTAATCTGGGCACACTGACGCTCGTTATATTTATCGGCTGTCCATCTGAAAATCAAAGATACAAATGATAAGGGATGATACGTCATTGATTCACCATTCTCCAACAATGGGAAAAAGATGTACGGTGGAAAAGAAATTATTATCTCAATTTTTCTTCTTTTCCAGACTTTCGAGCAAATTCTTTAAATCCTTGACATTCTTAAGATTTTCTTTTCCTAATCGCTCGTCGCTGCGCACATGAGACGCCATTTTTCTCTAATAATGTGATTTTTTCATGGCCAAGTTAGTACAAAATTGAATTAAAATATGGACGGAGAAGAGTAGAGCCAGAAAAAAAAATAATTAGAAGCGACGGGGCTGAAAAAAAGGAATAACTAAAAGCTTTTCAATGTCGATGAGCACACGATCGATCGTCATATATAACTCAATCAAGCTTTATTCAAAGGACCAGAGAGAGAGAGAGAGAGAGAGAGAGAGAGAGAGAGCGCGAGAGAGAGAGAGAGAGAGAGAGAGAGAGAGAGAGAGAGAGAGAGAGAGCGCGAGAGAGAGAGAGAGAGAGAGGTTCATTATAAGCCACTGGAAAAGGATTTTAGCCAAAGTACTTTTTACTCATGCTCTTCTTACTCTGGACATATTCACATGGACATTTAAAAATATCGATAATGATGCTCGAACATTATGTATTGAAATGTCCTCCTAGATTTATGTACCTCTTCCCTGAAAAATAGTCCTTGCAAAAGTTGACTTGCAAAAATTAACTGGAACCTTTTTTCAGTACTGCCTCGTAAATGTTGAAATATTGACAAAATGTCGAGGGTTCAAAAAATTCAATTTTTTTTTCATCAATCGTTTGTAAAACTATTCAAAAATATACCCTTAAAATTGCAAAACAAAATTCCAATTCGTTCAAAAGTTATAAGCGATTAAGTGAGTGTCCCTCGTTAAAGGGCCACGCACTTGACGTTGAACCTTGGACAGAAAGAAAGCTCGTAAAGCTTGAAAAAAAAAGTTGCAGGCTGAAAACGAAGCACATGAAGCTGATGAAGGATTGCAATATGGCGCGGGAATCGCTGATTAACCAGTCAGTTGTCTAAATTGATTCATTACTGCCTTAAATTAACCTTTTCTGCCACTTTTTTTTTAATGCTTCTCGAAACGACGTTTTGCGAATTTGTGTACACTTGTTAAAACTCGACGAATTAACAATGGAGTAGAGGGGGAGAAGGGATGGTGCGGAGGATCCTCGAAAGAGGGAGGGGAACATCTCCGGTGAGAGGGGAGAGGGGATAATTGATCGAGGAGGGGTCGGAGATAATAATAATAATCAGAAGGGAAGTTATGCTTAAGAAGAATATGAAATAAGGAAAAAAAAAGATATAGAACTAAGGATATAAATAATGATTTATGGATTTAAAACGTTTATATTATCTATTTATTCAAAGCACACCAAACTATATATATACAAAGGATTATTCAAACGTATTTAAATAAAAAATGAACGCGATATAAATTTAAAAAAATCACGGTTAATATGAGAATAGTGACTGTATTCAAAAAAAAGGGGGAGAAAAGAGATCCTTTATAAGGATTGCGTACTGCAGTCCTCTCGAGAAGAAGACTGTTCGAAAGGAAAATGGCTTGAGCTAGAGATAAATAATTATCTCTCGAGACCGCGGTTTTCACAAAGCTGATACGTATTTCAGTATCCGATATATATTTCAATATCTCCCTCGTATTCCAGAGGTACCTCGTATTCCAGAGGTGGTCTCGTATTTCAGAGACGGTCTCGTATTTCAGAGACGCGAGAGAAGAAACCGAGCTCGGGCACGCGTATTTATCTACTCGTTGTCGGCTATCCGCTTGCGAGAAAACAAGTGGCGCTGCCTTCGCCCCTAGCGGCCAAACTCGTTACTAGTGTCCAACTTGGCACTCGCGCGTGCGCCTCTCGTGGGTTTTTGCGGAACTACGTACCCGCGCAGCGCATGGTAAGTATTCATCGGCAGTATTTGTTTACAAAAGTGACAGGTGTGTGTTTGCCGTGTTAAAATAATAGTGTTTAAACAAACAATTAATAAATCCGCGAGTGCGCGTTAAAAATAATATCGTAAATAAGAAAAATAACCTTAAAATTGAATTCGCGTAATTTTCTGTTCGCGTAAAATGACTGTCGCGGTTGTATCTCGTTAATATCTTAAACTAGTTAAACAATATTAAATAATAAATCATACGTAGTTCGGTTAAATGTGTAGTGTGTGTCGGTTCGACGAATTTTTTCGCTCGTGCGCGTTTTGTTTTTTTTTTTTATAATTTTTGGTCTTTCCATGTGTGTTAATTGTTTGGTGTTTTTTTTTCCAGGTTATCCAGCGATGGATTCACATCACGTCGTGGGACAGTGTTTCGCGTTTGGTAAGTACGACATGTAATCTAATTCTATAATCTTAATTTAGTGTAAGTATAATAACCTTTGATAATTTGTTTTCCTTTCTCATTTCAGGTTCATCGGATGCAAGGCGAAGCCCTCCGGAGAGGTAATTTTTGGCTTGCGCAGTTGGACTGCTATGCAGGCAGTATTTCTTTGGTAAGTTTTATATCTTAAGATAAAATGCTCTTAGATATACTTGTTTACATAAAATATATTCATTAGCTTAAAATATTAATCAATTTCTTTGATTTTAGGTATTGCGGCTCAGTCGGAGCCCTTCGGAGAGGAAAGTTTCCTAACGGAGCCCTCCGGAGAGATTTTTTCCTATCGAAGCAGTTGGACTGCTACGCAGTCAATATTTCTAGGTAAGTTTTTTACTCTTAAGAATTATTAATGTGAAATTATATATGTAGACAAAATACTAATGAATTTCTTTGATTTTCAGACTGCGGCTTTGTCGAAGCCCTTCGGAGAGGAGATTTTCCCCTGCGGCGTAGGCCAAAATGCCAGCGGAGTGGTTCCAGGGACACTGGGGTAAGTTTTCATCTTCTCTAATATATTTTAATTACTGTAATTTAATTAATTAAATAAATAATCGAATTTTCTCTCTTTTTTTTTTGTTTCAGGAAAAATAATAAAAATGACAAAAAAAAAATGTGTCGAGGCATCAAGTCTCGACGGATTGCGACACACTCTAGCTTAAAAAGTTTTTAATCAATCATTTTGAAATTTGGCATATAGTTTCTTTATATAAACACGCTCTATTTGAACTTAAATTCTAAACAATATGTTTGTTTAAAGTATTTTTTTATAACAAAAAAAGTACGAAAGAATGGTCATGCTTTATGTTCACACCCCTCTAAAAAATACTAATTTTCAATTTTTTTAAGGCAGTGAAGTTCACATAGAAGGGATATTTTAAAAAAGTAAATTCTTTGTGCAATTGATTTCAGATGAAAATTGCGACCTCCAAGACGTACACAAACTGCTCAATCGGATGGTGACCTACAATGTGCGACAGCTGATATGTCCGTTAATTTTCAAGGAAAATTTTTGAAAATTTCAGAATACATTCTTAAATATATGTATAAAGTGACCTCACAATACCAATAAATTGTATTAATTCTTTATGTGTTAAACAAACTCATGAAAATCAGTATAAAAACGCCGTTCTTAATATTCACCCCTTAATGTACAAAATATTTTAGGAAGGGTCAATTGTTTAGGGAGGGATTATTAGAGATTATTAGTTATTATTTTATATTTTTTAGTGATTCCGTTGACTTCGTATAATTAATAGCAAAATACTGGCAATCACAAAGAAATTGCCTTTTCATCTTGAAAATAACAATCGAAATTTAGGACAAATTCTTTATTTTCTTGTAAATAATATTAATGTTTTCTTGATAATTTTTTTTCAATCACATCCCTTATTAGAATTTTTACCAGTGAATAAGTTATGAAATAATAAGAAACATCAATATAAATAAATTATGCAAAAATACAAATTGAGATAAAAATTTATTATAAACTTTTCAAGATTATCAAGATTATGCACTACACCGATGCATGAGAAATTAATTGATTACATTTTTATTTCATAAATTCATGTGAATTCAATATTCTTTCCATTTCGAACATGCAATTTATTTTTAACGAAGTATTAATCTTTCAATATTTGCTATAATGATTTTTTTTCATTTTCGATTGTTCCAAAATAAAGTACATAAAAAATGGGGAATGAATATTGACAGACATTGATCCACATTACACACAAGATATTACCTATTTATTATAATATTTTTAGCCAGTCTAAACAAAAACAAAAAGAATAGAACAAAAAGAATAAAACAAAAACAAAAAGAATAGAACAAAAAGAATAAAACAAAAAGATAGAAGGAAAATTGTAAAAAAAATCATCAAGTAAAAGTTTGAAACTTGGCATTTTTTTTAAATTATTCTTTGATGTTTTAATGATTTTTGGATTTAATTGATGGGATATTTGAACTTTGAAATCCTTGTAATAATGTAAAGAACGAAAGTTACTACATGACCAACTTAAGTAACCTTCAACATTTACCGAGTTTCACAAATCGTTTGACAGATCATTCGACAGATCCTTTGACAGATCATTTGACAGATCATGATCTGTCAAAAAATATATATATATATTTCTTCACAAAAATTGCGCTCCTTGTCATTAATATCATCTCCTATTTGGAAATTTTGTCCTCCCGATAAAAAAAAAGTCAAATTTACTTTTCTCATGATGCGACTACATTTTCTATTCTGAAAACGCATGAATTACAATTCCAATATTCCTACTCAAAGCGCGTCTCATCATCCGGCTTTTTCCCACCGTGAATTATTCACAGAGTTGCGAAAGTTCGAAAAGTTGACTTGTTCAGCAACTCCGAATGATTGGCAAGCGGATATCCGCAGATAGTTCATTGGAGGAAGCCCTTATCCTCGCTTGGATCTCTCACCATGCAAAATACATTCAATTCCGGTACATGATCCCCGTCGTACGTCAAATGTGTGTACGTGCATTAAATTATTATTATTATTAATATGGAGTCGGAGAGTTCAAATGGACGCCAACAGTGTGTAAAAGCTTTTACTCCCTCAGTGAGATGAGCTTTCGCTCGAGCAGAGTCGATACGAATCCCAGCAGAACGCTTAACGAACAAGCTTAACCGGTTATATTTGCCTCCATCCCAACGACGATTCCACATTTTCCATACACAGATATGTCCGCCTCATATGTATTATACTTCTCAGGATCTTCCCCATAGCCACAAGGATTTTAATGACACACATATCTTTGACCGTATTATGATATTACGAATTTAACCCCGACCGTGGACAAAGTTCTACTTTGCATAATACACAACTCGCTCCGTTCTAATAAACCGGAAAAACCGGTAGATAATATATACAGGGTGTCCAGGGACGAAGGTCAAAACTGTGACGGTAGATTTGCGACGTAATATGGAGTAGAAAAGTCCTTTGCCATTTTTTGATATTTTGAACCCCTGAATTGTTATCGATTTTTTCAATCAGCCAATGAGACGCGCCCATTGAGATGAGCCGTGATCCCAGCATGCCTCGCGCGATCTCCAGTGCGCCCACGGTAAATGGGCGCGTCTCATTGGCTGATTAAAAAAATCAATAACTATTCAGGGGTTCCAAATATCAAAAAATGGCAAAGGACTTTTCTACTCGATATTACGTCACGAATCTACCCTGATAGTTTTGACCTTCATACCTTGGGATACCCTGTATATAAACAGATAAATGTGTGTGGATATGTCAGGCAACATTCGTGCAGAGATAATATACATAACGTGTGGGTTGGAAAACTTGAGATGTGAAAATGTGCGAAATTTGTTGACTGTCTGGAATTTACGCGCAAAATCCTCATGAATACGTATGAGCGAGCAATCAGTTGTTATTAACACTCCTGGCCGGAAAACCTTCTCATTCGCAAATCCACAACCCTCTCTATTTCTCAACCCCCCCCCCCATCTCTCTCTCTATCACCATTAGTTCTCTCTCTCTTGTTATAACCATCTCCACGCCCGATTACCCACGAGGATTTTCTACGGCTGCAGCGCCGAGTTACGAAAGTCCAACACACACATATCAACGTGGAGTAAGTTTATACAAGGTGCATTAAAACGGTGGTATATATCAGATGAGCTCTCCTACATTTAGGGGATGTTTAATTTTCCGTATATGCATAATAATCGTCATCCCTGCATCCGCCAACTGGGGTGATGATGCTTTTTCTTATAAAGCTTCATTTTACAAGAAAAAAGAGCTCCTGTCGTCGATTGTTGAGTCAGTGGAGACAATTATTGATTCTTTTTTTCAGAGTGGAAAAACATTTTTCATGAAAATTCGATTACTGAACTCGAGGGATAATGTAATCAATTGAAGTGACCGATGTCAAGCGTTAAAAGTTGCTTGAACATAGGACTGTTGATGGAAATTAACTTATGAGAAAATGGCTGTTTCAGAAAAAGGATCAAAACAATGTAAATATACACTGTCATTCAAAAGTTTGGAAACAATCACTCCGATTCCGCGCCGCACAAAAATTACAAATTTGCAAATGGCTTCCTTATTTTTCTCAACGTAGTGTCGCGAGCATATTGAGTTAATGACACAACCACCCCTAAAAGCGTCGTCAAGAAAAGTCGATAAATCCTCAGACACTTTCTACATACTGGCATTCAAGTCTCCAAGATTATTGTTTATCACGAGAGCTTTCTTTCCGGGCAAGAAAGAATATCAATACAAAATCATCCCCTCTATCTTCAAAGGATACACTGACATCCTTTCACAAAAAAATTCCTCTCCCAAAAACCCTTGTCCACAAACTAGCACCAAAACTAAATTTCGAAAAACAACCTTGCAAATTGTAAATTTGCAAATGGCTGCCTCACTGTTCTCCACCATTCTCAACAAAATGCTGCAAGTTATTAACTGTCGCAAAACTACCCCCAAAAGCGCTACCGAGAAAAAACGCCCCGGATTTAGTGATACGAGCTTATTGAAATCTCTACGACAAAATAATCACGAAAGGCGCCGCCAGTGAAAGAAAAGCGAGAAACTAAAATTGAGAAATCTGTTTCGCGATAAACCTCCACCACGTGAAACCCTTTTGCCTCAATCTACAATTTCAATATTCCCTCATATGTCACGTGCATGTGTGAGTGTCCTTGTAAGTCTGGGTAAGTGTCGGCAAGTGTGTTTGTGTAAAGTTCCCGGCGGCGTTTCCATGATGTAAGAATAATTTCGTAGCACATAAGGAGAAGGGTAATGCAAGAGCTGGATAGAGTCGTATGTCGTGTTGCAGCAATGTATATATAGAGAACACACCTCATCGTCGTCGTCCCCGTCGTCAACGTCCTCCTTCTCAGTCGCCCTTTTCCACCCCCGTTTGCTGCTCGACGTTTTATGCACAGAGGGTGAATTACACTCGCCTACACCAGCATTTTCTCCCTCACTCTCCCTCACTCTCCCTCACTCTCCCTCACCCTCCCTCACTCTCCCTCTCTCTCCCTCACTCTCCCTCACTCTCCCTCACTCTCCCTCACTCTCCCTCACCCTCCCTCACTCTCCCTCACTCTCCCTCACTCTCTCTCACTCTCCCTCACTCTCCCTCACTCTCCCACACTCTCCCGCACCCTCTCTCTCTCTCTCTTTCACCCCCTTCAGCATTTGCTTCTCGAGTTTCTTTGACATGAGACGCCATACAATCGCGATTCAAAGACACGCCCCGAGAGTCGCTTAACTCGCTTTACCGATCGATACAGAATTAAGCTATTATACTATAACATATATACATCATGCAGGACAATTGTATATATGTATACAAAGCACTGAAATACGTGTATTGACCATTGGAAGACAAAAGGGCCCAATTCGCATCTGCTGAAGGGAGTCGAGCCTATGATTTGCGACCTTAAGCTTGTCAGTCGGACGATGCATTTTGCGCTTTGGTACCTCTCACCTCAACAACGGGTATGCGACATGCTAACTACCCCTCATCGTGCTCTATATATTCTCATGTATAGTATATATTTGCGACATGTAATATAGACGTACTTGTATATATTGCGAAAGGTGCACTTATGCAGTGCACTCTCGTTTCGAGACCAGAAGCTTTCGCCTGTCCACTCGCCGCAGAGCGTGTTTGATGAATGAGCTACATCTCGCGTTACCGCCCATCCCTTACCCTCTCCCTACACAAACACACACAAACACACACACACACACACACACACACACGCACACGCACAATTCCCCTCGACTCTTATCGCCATTCATTATGTATATGTCTGATGACCTATCGAGATGTGAAAATCAAGATGCAAAATTCATCGACCCGGTACAAACTAAGTACAGAATTTAATGCAGTCCTTGTGGAACAATCATGTGAGTAGAGTGCTTGGATTTCAATGATTATTTGTACCAGAGCTGGGCAGTACCTGAAGGTACTTGCGACGTACTTGCAGTGCTGAAAAATTACTTAAAGTATTGTACTTAAATTTTCAAGTACTTTAAAAAGTACTTTAAGTATTGTACTTCAATTTTTAAGTAGTTAAAAAGTACTTTAAGTATTCTACTTAAATTTTCAAGAACTTAAAAAGTACATTGAGCATTGTACTTCAATTTTTAAGTACTTAAAAAGTACTTAAAGTATTTTACTGAAATTTTCAAGTACTTAAAAAGGACTTTAAGTATTGTGCTTAAATTTTCAAGTACTTAGCCTACACTTCAAGTATTGTACTTAAAATTTGTACTTTTCTGTACTTCAAGTACTTTTCCAAGTACAAGTTTCAATCAGGTACTTAAAAAGTACTTTAAGGGTTGTACTTCAATTTTCAAGTATTCAAACAGTACTTTAAGTACTGTACTTTAATTTTAAAGTAGTAACAAAGTACTTTAAAAGTACTTAAATTACTTAAATTGTACTTACATTTTCAGGAACTTGAAAAGTACTTCAAGTATTGTACTTCAATTTTCAAGTATTTAAAAAGTAGTTTAAGTATTTTACTCAAATTTTCATGTACTTGAAAAGTACTTTAAGTATTGTGCTTAAAGTTTTAAAGTACTTGGCCTACACTTCAAGTATTGTACTTAAAATTTCAAATACTTTTCTGTACTTCAAGTAATTTTTCAAGTACAAGATTCAAGTACTTTTAAATGTGTCTTGCTGACGGTTGCATGTACAAAGCCTTTGAATATACAATTGAAAATAATATTTCGTGACGTATGGACCATATTGTCCCTCAATTGTCGCCTAAGACAGTTTTTTGAAGACGAACACGAAGTTGGAGTAGTGTTAACAATCCATGCATTGAATTCTTTACTTCTTCTTTTTCAACCCCCCCCCCCTTCCAAACCTGTGTCAAAATAAATCGTAATTACAATCGTCAATGCTATTTTTGAATTATTTTTAATTCTTTGTTTATTAAATACTTCTGTTCCAATCTGCCTCAACCTAGTCTCAGTGTATAACACAGGGTGAAAATATATCTTGATGTAAAAAGTATTCGAATAAAAATCAAATGAGAATGAGAAATCAAATGTAAGTACTAGAACTTACGAGATATACCCAGAAAACTTGGAAAGTACTTGATACTAATTGGTACTTGATTTTTCAAGTACTTGTAATTCAGGTACTTTAAATCTTAAGTACTTCAAGTAATAATGACGTAGTACGTCAAATACTGCCGGTACTTGAGTACTTCAAGTACTGACGGTACTTTGTACTTGAAGTACTTTCCGGTACTTTGCACAGCTCTGGTTTTTACACGTTTTTAAGGACAAAATTGTGCGGATCAAGGTGGATCTGGGTTAAACAGTTTGTACTTAATGTAAGAAAAATATTATAATGATCATTTTACCGGGAAATATTTCGATTTACAACGACAACTACACTGACATATTTTAATAATTTTTTATTTGAAGTTAGATTTGTAATTTTAGTTCCTTCTGGGCGGATGAAAGCTCATTTTCCTTTTCGATAAATTCTCTTCAAATTTAGCAAAAATATACACGATAATACGAATTGTTTTCAAATTATGACTAATAATTTTTAAAAAAATGAGCTACGTAGTTAATTTATTTTTTATTTGATTGAGGATGAAAAAAATTCTTCCTGTGAATATGTTAATTATTCACGCTCCTTCCCTTCTCCTTTCACCACACACAAAGTCTCAACTCTTATCGCCAAAATACAAAATTTAAAAAAAAAAAGGAAAAATTAAAAAGAAAAAAGCGTGAATTTGACATTAATCCCATCAGTAGAATATTACTACAATTTAGACTCATGAATTTTAGTTTGGATTAAATTAGCCAGAACAATACAAAATGAATTTGTAAAGGATCGATTTGCATGAATTATCAATTCAATGTTTTTTCCAAATTGTGCCCAGGATTTTTAACCAAAAAATTTCATCCAAAGTTTCATCCAAAAACCAAATTTTAATACCAAGCCGTTTATAGTCCAAACTTTATGGCCTTCTTTTTCATATCGTAATCACGAGATTGAGGCAAAAATCACAAATTATTTCAAAAACTAACTCACACTGAAAATATGATTTTTCTCTTTGACTCCTCTTCGCTAAGCTAAATTATGAGAATCTCATTTTGAATCACATTTTAATTGATGGTTAATGCCATCCAGTCGTATTTCAAAGAAAAAGTTTCATTCATCACTTTTATCTCTAATTTAAAAAAATACCATTCATTTCCTTTGAATGTATGTATTTTCAACACATATATAAAAATATATGAATATCAGTAATGGCCATGTATAACCATAAGAGTCAGTTAATTTTTCCTCATTTTTTTCTGCCATCATTCCCCCCATTGCCCCTAATCTCTCCGGCCCTTAAGTTCCTCATTGAGCGTCTTACACGTAAAAGCCGTCTTAAAAAGCTCGACGATAGATCGTAAGGCTTCGGTTAAGTAGCGCGAGGCAAGCGTTTCGTTTCAAAGAACTCTCTCGTGACTCTTTAGCCATCACGGAGAGGCCAAAGGGCGATTGACTCAACATACATCATGGACTTCTCGTTCTAAAAAGTAGAAGAGCAGAAAGTTCAACTGCAAAGTCGTCATTTGTCTCGTCGTACCATAAAAGCTCCCTTACGAAAAGGAACAACACACGCACGCGCACGCACGCACACGCACGCACACGCACCCACACGCACGCACACGCACGCACACGCACGCACACGCACGCACACGCACGCACACGCACGCACACGCACGCACACGCACGCACACGCACGCACACGCACGCACACGCACGCACACGCACGCACACGCACACGCACGCACACGCACGCACACGCACGCACACGCACGCACACGCACACGCACGCACACGCACGCACACGCACGCACACGCACGCACACGCACGCACACGCACGCACACGCACGCACACGCACGCACACGCACGCACACGCACGCACACGCACGCACACGCACGCACACGCACGCACACGCACGCACACGCACGCACACGCACGCACACGCACGCACACGCACGCACACGCACGCACACGCACGCACACGCACGCACACGCACGCACACGCACGCACACGCACGCACACGCACGCACACGCACGCACACGCACGCACACGCACGCACACGCACGCACACGCACGCACACGCACGCACACGCACGCACACGCACGCACACGCACGCACACGCACGCACACGCACGCACACGCACGCACACGCACGCACACGCACGCACACGCACGCACACGCACGCACACGCACGCACACGCACGCACACGCACGCACACGCACGCACACGCACGCACACGCACGCACCCGCACGCACACGCACGCACACGCACGCACACGCACACGCACGCACTCACACGCACTCACACACTCATCTTGATGCCGTACGAGGTGTGCATGGCAAAGGAGAGAGAGAGGGGTTGTTTCGCTAAGAGAGCCTCAAAGAATATTACACGCGCGAAAAGTTATACCGCATACTCCAACCCCTTTTACTCACCCTTCCTGCTGCCCCCTGCCCCTGTAACCTCCTTCGCGCTTCGGGGACTCGGTGGTCCGCGCACTGAGGTGCCAAGAAAACACGTTGCTGCCTGCTGCTTTTACTACCCTTCATCTCGCGCCTCTCGAGATGAAGAGAGCGAGAAATCCTCCCCCGTCCTTGCACCCACTCTCTCCAAAGGCAGCCCCCTTTTTTGTTCGCTCCACTCACTCATCTCGCTTTTCCCGCGCGGTATATTTCGCGCTCCAGTATATTACACACCCCCAATATGCATGCATTTGCACGGGCAGATCCTCAAAGTGTGAAAGAGCGGCCGCGCGGGGGGGGGAGGAGGGGGGTGGGAGGAGTTGGGGGATGAAAAGCACACAGACGAGGAGCTGTGCCAAAGCCTCAATTCTAGGGGATTTTTTTTCTCCATTTTTTTCTTCCTGTCTTGAACATCACCCTCTCGACCCTTCTCGTGATTACAGAGGGGCAAAAAGGGGCGAGGGGGTGCGTAGAGTGAGGGTTGTTTTCCGAGGATGGTTAACGCGGCGGTAACCCACACACACGCACGCACGCAAACGCACAGACACACACACACATGGGAACGTCGAGGGCGCGAGTCATCAGAGAGGGATGAACGAGGGGGGGGGGGAAGGGGTGGAAATGGGAATTCTGAGGTTTGGGGATGGGAATCGGTGGCAGGGAAGCGTCACGCGTCAAAGAGTTGCCGCAACGGAAGCTTGCATTCGCGGTCTCTTGAAAACGTGTGTGACATCGTATATATGAGTACACCGAATACACGCCTGAAAATATGCAGCGTACCGTACGCGTGTGAATGGCGTGTTGCATACGAGAAGGCGCGCGCGCGCTTTAATACGTGATACGGAAAAAGAGGGGCGCGCTCAGCGCCACAAACGAGAGTAAAACCACCCTTGAAGCTCTGTGAAAAGTGACTGGGCTTCTCGCTTATGCACATTTTTACGTTTCATCGTCATTATATATATATATATATTAGGGTGGGCCGAAAATCCGCTCTTTTTGAAATTATTTTAGCAATACCGAATATATTGTTCATTATGCTACAAAACAAAAAGTTCTGGGTTTATTTTTATTGGAAATTCAATTCTCTACAAAAAAGGTTTTTATATCAAATAATGTAGAATTGATAGTTTCTAAGATAATTGCTGTTTTGGTGAAAAAATTGTCATTTTTCTCTAAATTTATACTTTTTATGGGTAAAAAATAATTAATAAACTTCTTATTTTATAGCAAATTTAAATCTCTACAAAAAAGGTTTTAATGTGAAATCATGCAGGATCGATAGTTTCTAAGATAATTGCAATTTTACTTAAAAAATTGTCATTTTATTCTATCTGAAGAATCATTATTTTTTTAAAAGAAAAATTCTAAAATAACGTTTAAAGTTACAAAAATATGTATATTAATTTGTACGTTAATAAATTAAAATGTCTTCCCAGAAAAAAATCTTCAAAAATCACCTTTCACGGCCTCCTGACTGCGAATAACCCCTTAATATATATTTCTAATATACTTCTTATATATTCAAAAATATATTCTTACATATACTTTATTTTCAATATTGCCATGGGGGCTGTTTTTAAAAAAAGCATGTGGTAAATTGAAATTTTTTTTATTATTTTGATGAAAAATTTTCGGATAAAATTGGAATTTTGGCTTCGTTACGATCCTCGAAAAAATCGCTAATCATATTTAAAAGTTAGTCGACTCAGAATTCCCCGTATATATTCATGTGTATGTCGCGAATATTTTAATTCTTATATAATAAGACTCAAAGATTGTTTTTGAAGAGAATCTAATAAAAAAAAAGGAATGACATTTTTTTCTTCATAGGAAAAATATTTATACAAAGAAAAAAGACTATTTTTAAGTAAATTTGCAATTATCTTAGAAACTATCAATCCAACATGATTTTATATAAGGACCTTTTTTGTAAAGAATTAAATTTCCAATGAAAATAACAAAAAAAAATTTGTTTCCAACACTTTGAACAATCTTTTCGCTATTACACTAAACGAATTTCAAGTAAAGCGGATTTTCGGCCCACCCTAATATATGCTACATACATATATCATTATATGAATAGGTATATGTTCATAATTCACGTACAATATGCACTGGTTATGCTCATGCAAAGTCCACTCATTCCTTATGAAAATAAAGTATATGCAACATTTATTATATTGAAAATATGTTAAGAATACATATTGAATATATTTTATGAATTCCATTCTTTCGATGAGAATTCCAAGAATTCATCGATTTCACATTATTGTCTTCATTAGCGTCCTTTTTGAAGTTTCCTGATTAAACGCTGTTTTATTATTATCAAAACGAGTCATTTTAATTGTCAACGAGCACTTCCGTCGATCTTCAACTGCGCGTTTATAGAGAGGAAATTCAATTCGTTTGAATTCAGAGAGAGAGAGAGAAAGAGAGAGAGAGAGAGAGAGAGAGAGAGAGAGAGAGAGAGAGCGAGACGGGAACTTTTTGCTTGATTTTTTTCCCTCCCACGATTAAAGCGGAGGTATCACACACGCGACTCTCTCTCCTATCGTCTCTCGTTAATAAAACATGCTTCGTAAAGGAAGCAAAGAGCTTTCTGTGAAGCTCGCAAAGTTCCAAGGCCCGTTGCGCAAACTTTGCGTGTGTGTGTGTTTGCGTCTCCTCATGTTCTGTATAAAAGCGCGTGTGTATATCGAAACACAGGATGGTTTGAGATAAAGTTTATATACTGCATATAAAATATATAAATATAAATGTGATACGCGATATGGCTGGATACACGAGAAGAAAGGATATATATATACGAAGTGGAGGAGAGTGTACTCTATCTTTATATTACAAGTTTTATTAGTCCCGCATAGCGAGGAAATTGCTTGAGAGCATATGAGACCCTTTACATCTGCAGTAGAGATATGTAACAGTAATAATAATAATAATAATAATAATAATAATAATAATAATAATAATAATAATAATAATAATAATAATAATAATAATAATAATAATAATAATAATAATAAGTTATAAGCAATAATAAGTATTATTATTATTATTATTATTATTATTATTATTATTATTATTATTATTATTATTATTATTACTGTTGTTGTTGTTGTTGTTGTTGTGGGTGGGGGTCGAAGAGTCGACTAACCAATATTTCGAACGGCTGATATCCCGAATTTTACGATTACGAGCGTTAGAATAACGAAGCGCCGAAATCCCGATCGCCAGAAATGAGAAAGTCGAGAGAGCCCGCCCCATGCGTAAGAGAGAGAGGAGGCGCATCTCTCTCTCTCTTGCGCATGGGGCGGCTCTCTCCGCTTTCTTCGCTTTTCTGGCGTTCGGGATTTCGGCGCTTCGTTATTCGAACGCTCGTAATGGTGAAATTTGGGATTTCGGCCGGTCGAAATATTGGTTAGTCGACTCTTCGAACCCCACCCGAAAAAATAGCGAAGAAAAATAATACACGGCATACTGAAACTAAACAATCCAGTTTACCTTTAATGGTTTAAATGATATTTCGACTTTTTTTATATTTCTTGATTGTTTCATGTATCACTGGTATTTTTTCTCGACCAAATTGGCTTCATAGTTAACTGATAAATAAAGCTTCAAACACTTACTTATTCCATGATATAATATTGTTAATATAACTTTATTTTATTTGTGTATGGATTTTTTATTTTGATTTATTCAAGTTTATTGTTTTTTGGGAATTCTTCACGTTGTTTTTACCCCCCCCCCCCCCACCCCTTATTGTTTATTTTCTCTGCCTATTTCCCTCTTTGTTTTCTTAATTATATTTTTATTACTATTGTTGTTGTTATAATTATTATTACCAAGTAGGAAAAATAGCGAAGAAAAATAATATAAGGGATACTGAAACTAAACGATCCAGATTCCCTTTAATGGTTTAAATAATATTTTGACTCTTTTTATATTTCTTGATTGTTTCTTGTATTACTGTTTTTTTTTGCCCACTAAGTTGGCTTCATAATTAGCTGGTAAATAATAGATCACACAGTTACTCTTTCCATGATATAATATTGTTAATATAAGTTTGTTTTTATTTGCTAATGGTTTCTTTATTTTGGTTTATTCAAGTGTATTGCGTTTCGGAAATTCTTCAGGTTGTCTCAACCCTCCCTTATCGATTATTGTTTATTTTATCCCTCTGTCTCTTTCTCTCTTTGTTTTTTTTTCATCGTACGACAATAATTGTGGAATACAATCTTGTAACAATACGAAGCCATTGAAAGTGCGAAGTCGGTGCACGAATGATTCGTCGTGAGACACGACCACGATACGGACTCTCTCTATGAGGCATTCTCCGGCAATTCCGCCACTTTTTTCTTCGACCCTCTCAGATCCGTCCCATACCTTGTCACAGTTTAGTCCCACTTGAAAGTAGTCTCTGTTATTTTTTTCAGATTTTTTAAGCCTTGAATTAAGGAGTTGCATTTTAAGGAATTAAGGAGCATATATTTTTTCGAATCCATTTTTCGAAAACATTTTTTTAACCCCGAAAAAAATGAGATGCCATATTGTGGATTTTTCTGTACGTCCCACTAATACCGTTAAAGATTGTATATAATTGACAACAAAATTGAAGTTGTCCGAACGTGCAAAAAAATTAATTTTCATTTTTTCTTGCAGGAAATCGTTTTTGCAACACGAATAGAAATATATCACATATTCCATTCGATAGTTGATGGAAAAACATAATTTTTTTGTAGGAATATTTTTTTCGTACATCCTCTCCGTTTTAAACTACATGGATTAGAAAAAATATATGCTCCTTAATTCCTTAAAATATAACTCCTCAATTCACCGCTTAAAAAATCTGAAAAAAATCACAGAGACTACTTTCAAGTGGGACTAAACTGTGACAAGTTGTGGGACGGATCTGAGAGGGTAAAAGAAAAAAGTGGCGGATTTGTCGGAGAATGCCTCATATATATCCTCGAGTGATCCTCTGTCTCCCTCTCGCTCGATTCCGCGAATAAAAAGAAAGAGGTCGGACATCGGTTATACGAGAATTTATACCTTTCGGCAACCGCAAGCACGGAATGTTACGGCCTCCCCGTGAGCATCCCTCGCCCCTTCTCTTTATATCCTCAAAAAGACTCGCAGCGAGATTGAATTATACGAGGGGTAGAAAAAAAGGGTTTGGCGAACGGAGTCTCAGATTATGCGGGTATATTACAGAGAAGATGGGGATAATTTGGAAAAGGCTGAGATTTTGAAAAAAATTAGATCCGATGATGCGAAATAAAAATCAAAAATATAAAAAAACCAAAAATTCATGTTTTTTCGAAAATCCAATGAAGTGCCGATCAAGGAATGTATACCAATATCTTCGATCCGGATTTATTGACTCAATTTTAGGTATCGGGGTTTTAATAAAAAATAGTAAAAAGTCCATTAAATAAATAAGTTCATTTTGTAATTAATGATCCATTATGTTTTGTGTTAATTAATTAATTAATTAATTAATTAATATGGATTAAAAAGTTTCTCTATTTTATACATGTAACAAACTTTAATCGCGTTTTTCCCAAAACTTTTTTTTTAAGTCTGTAACTATTTTTTATTTTTCAATTACAACTTATTTTTTAATTAAGCAAAAAGAGCAATTTTTGGCAAAAATCAGAGTTTTCTTATTGCACCTTTACCAAAAATTCAAAAATAAATATTTCGTTCATTCCTTCGTTCAAATCCAAGGTAAACTTATGTACCAAAGAAAACTTTTTGGTTCTTTAATTACAGATGAAGCAATCATGAGTTATCCTGACATAGAAACTTTTTTTTGAGACTCGGTTCTCACCACTACCACTGGTTTATTTTTCACTATTTTTTTAATGAAAATTTAGCAGAATATTCTTAGAACAATGCTTAATAATGTAGAATTTTTTTTTAAATATTAATAAATAAGGTACTCTGAAAAAAAAATCACACAAATATGCTCTTTTGCAAATAAACCTTTTACCCCCTTAAAAACGAATTATACAAATTATAATTTGTACAATACTTCTCCAACACTTTTTAAATATTTACAAACCTTTCGTGACGAAAAAGGCAAAATTATCAAAGTTTTTGTAGTAATACTATTAATTACTAAAGTTAATATTAATACTTGTTAATAAAAAACAATTTGATAAAGGCAAAAAGGATGAGGAAGCTATGTGCAAATTTTAATCTGCACAAGGTTCGGACTTGCATTACCACGAGATCTAATTGAAATTCTTCGATGTTCCAAATTTCCCCTTCGACAGCTGACGCGTCTGACCAAATGCAGACCTTTACTACTGGCGATTCCCCTTCGCGCAATTTTCTTCCCTTCACTATCTATGGCGCGGCCATTTTGTTTTACCAATAAAAACAGCTGAAAGTGTTGTCTTTTTGCAAAGAAAAAATTAAATCTCGACCGAGAATTTTTCTCGTGATAATAATCTTGTTATAAAGTACACGAGGGTACTTAAAAGTTTTTTATCCGGACGCAGTGTTTAATATCCTTGCTCATAATACGAAAATAATCTTGATATTTTTCTTTTCAGCGCTTAATATTAAATTTCAAAGAGAAGAGTGAAGTTATAGTTAGCTTGTTGATTTTTTATAAAAAGAGAAGAGATCTTCGCGAGATTGGAAAAAAATTGTATTAGGCGAAGCTGCGATTAAGTTTAGAGTTAAACTATTTTAAATTACGACCGTTCATTATTCTTTATTGTATTTATACAAAATGAATTTTCTCAATCGAACAAACCTTCAATCCTTATTATTCATTTGTTATTCATTTAAATGCTTCCAAATTAGTGAAATTAAGTAAATTCATTTCCGGTTAAGGATAATATATGAAGAGAAATCTTCAATTCGGAGTTTCGATGGAAAATTTATCCGCCTAATTAATTTTTCAAAATTGTCAGAAGAATTTAGTAAAAATGGTTCTTTTAGGAATTTCGAAATTCAGATATCACAAAATTTGGAAACAAAAGTGGGAAATTTGGAAACAAAATTTTGTGTCCGTCCTAAACGAGTCTTTCGAAAGCGTTATCAGTGTTAAAATGATAAGAATAATTTTTTTTATCAATTGTTTTACAATTTAATTGCTACTAAAAATTTCCTACTTAAAAATACAAATATCCCGCGGCATCAGAACTTCTATGAAAAAACTTTTATCAAAATAAGTCTACAAATAAACAAAATCAAATTTCCAATTAGAGCAATTTTTAGTAAATTCTTTACTCCGTATTGAGTTCTTCGTTGAGTAGCATTTCATTAAAGGAGATATACTTAATTCGCACCATTTTCTCCTTTAAAAATATAGACCAAGGATTTTTTTTTATCTCGGTTGACCCAATTGAACCACAAGGACTACCCTAAATAAATTATCCCAAACCTAAAGCAAAGACAATTTATCCTCAAATTTTTTTATTTTCCCAATTTTCAAGATATCAAAGACAAGCAAGGTATCAAATATATCAAACATATTGAAAATTTAAAAAGATCATTAATTACTTTCAAAATATTTAAAGATCTCAAAAACATTCGAGATATTTAAAAATTTCAAGAATATTGAAGATACTTAAAGTCTTAAAGATGTTGAGTCCCAAATCGCAAACGATGAGAAAATTCTGAAAATTTGGTATGTTTTTGGATGAAGTATTTAAGAGGTCGTGTAAAAATTTCACGACGATTAGGAAACTCGTTATCGAACAATTAACATTAACAAATCAAATCAAATCAAATGTAGTCTTATGGAAACTAATATAACTTTGCGATAAGTTTTTTTTTGAAGTCATTATTATTTTATTTCAAAAACTATTTTTATTTAAGTAGATTTAATTGAATTTGTATTCATTAGATTAATTACATTTATCGCATCATAAACATTAGATTATTTGAATCTAAAAAACGACTTCAATACGAAATTATTTTTATCGAACAAAATTATTTCTTTGCAATAAATTCATCATTATTTTACTTCTAAAAATATTTCTGTAGTATTTTCAATATTTATTAGATTTAAAATTGATTGTGATTATTTTAAAAGAAGCTGTAGTAAAATAAATAACACATTATTTTATTCCAATAGAATATTTGTTTGGAATAATTAAATTTTTATTTCCTTCAAACAAAGAACTATTATTTCTATAGTATACTTTAATAGTTAAAATGGTTAAAAATTAAAAAACTGGTTTTTCAAATGTTTTCTTTTATTCGAATCTTCATAACTCCTAATATTTTTCAAGTGCATAGACTATGCACTTGAAGTAGTCGATAGCGTAATAGGATCATTAATTATATTCAAAATATTTAAAGATCTCAAAAATATTCGAGATATTTAAAGATTTCAAGAATATTGAAGATACTTAAAGTCTTAAAGATGTTGAGTCCCAAATCGCAAACGATGAGAAAATTCTGAAAATTTGGTATGTTTTTGGATGAAGTATTTAAGAGGTCGTGTAAAAATTTCACGACGATTAGGAAGCTCGTTATCGAACAATTAACATTAACAAATCAAATCAAATTAAATGTAGTCTCATGGAAACTGATATAACTTTGCGATAAGTTTTTTTTTGACCTCTCAATTTTTTAAAATCTACAATATATTGAAAGCAACGGAAAAGCGAAGTTTATTGACAAATTTTTTTTTATTTGTTTAAAAAATTGTTCTCAACAAAATGTTAATATTTTAATAACGAGCTTCCGAATCGTCATGAAATTTTTACACGACCTCTTAAATACTTCATAAAAAAACATACGAAATTTTCAAAATTTTCTCATCATTTTTCATTTTAACCCTTAAGGAGGTTGAAGTAATGATGAAAGAATTCTGAAAATTTGATATGTTCTTACATGAAATGTTCAAGAGGTCGTGTAAAAAATTCACGACGATTGAGAAGCTATTTATTGAACAATTAACATTTAAAAGTTTCATAGGAACTCAACATTCTTAAAGATATTTTATTCTGCCGCGAAATTTATTTTAAAGTAGAGCTACTGTTGAAGGACATTCAAATATTTTACCAAAAATTTAGGAACTCAATCGAAACTCGATAACCTTTTTTTTTCAATCGTCCATATTAGAATAAAGAGAAAATCCTGAAGGGAGGTTTTTCGATTAATCGATTTTTCAAATAGATACAGAACCGCGCACCTTTTTTCGAGACATCTCATCTATTCTGGAATTACCCTATATACATATAGAAGGTGGAGGGTAAATCGAATCTGTGCGAATGCATAATATTCGTCTTGAGTTCGTCCATCGAAGCGTTACATTTTCGAGACACGTACCATCCTCCTCCCACCCGCATTATCCCACGGGATCTTGGACGATATATATATGAGTCATTTCATGTCAATTCAACGACGTTTTGTCGGTGACCCCCTTGGATTTTTTTATTTTTTAATATTTTTCAAGAAGTATCCATGTAAATAGTTAGCTCCTAACTTAAACCATGCCGAAGTTATTGATTTTTTCAAAAATATCGAAAATTAAGACAAATTTTTTTTTGTCTTTGTGGCTGTTTTAAGCTAAATTATTGGATTGGATTTTCTTTCAACGGGATTTTTTTCGATTTTTTTCAAAAGAAAATTATAAAAAATAAAATCTTTGAGATTTTACCGACGATGGGATTCAAATAACTTCTTATTAAAAAGAAAAATCGATTTTTTTTTCATAATTTTGATCTTTTTTCTTTCTATAACTACAATAATTGATTTCAATTATGTTAAAATAAATAATTCATCTTCTCTCACATATCTTCTCTGTAAATTATAATAATTAACATCAAGAATTAAAATTTTTATGTAAAAAAATTGATTTAAGTAAAAAACATACTTGAATTGTCTGCTTGATGTTAATTATCATAATTTACAAAAGAGATATGTGAGAGAAGTTAAATTATTTATTTTAACATCATTGAAATCAACTATTGTAGTCATAGAAGGAAAATAGATAAAAATTACAAAAAAAAAATTGAAATTTTTTTTTTCAATAAAAAGTTATTTGAAACCCATCTTCGGCACAATCTCAAAATTTTTCTTTCTTTACGTAGAATTTATACATTTTTTTCAAATCGAAGGGATCCCATTGAAAGAAAATCCAATTTTCAGCTTCAAACAACCATGAAGACATTTAAAAAATGTTGTTCTTGATTTTCGATATTTTGTTCGAAAAGTATATTGAAAAACAAAAAAAAATGACCTCCTAACAAGTTAGAATATCTCGGTTATTGTAGAAGTTATGATTATTTTGAGAATATTTTTTCAAAAATCAATAACTTTGGTAAAATTTGAGATAGAGAACTAAAAATTTACATGGATACTTCTTTTTGCATGTACAATAACATATTAAAAAATGAAAAAAATCGAAAGGTGTCACCGGCCAAAAAGTCGTTGAATTGACATGGAATCACTCGTATATATACATTTATCGTATATGTAGGCAGAAAAGCTCGAAGTTCTGGAATACATTGTCTCGTTTCAGTGCTCGAATAAGGTTAGAAAGGGAGATGGAGAGCCAGGATCAAGGATTTCTCCTCTCGGAATTTTCCCACATACACAGTTATATACAGATAAATATACATGCATATCTAAATGTATATATAGTTATATTTGAAAAAAAAAAGTCGTCCGCTTCCCGAGATAATAATACAATTCGTTGCTCACTATAACTCTGTACCGTTGGAAATCATGAATTTAAACAAGTTTCCTATAACAATGTTGACAATGAAAAGGGCCTCACCTTGTAAGATTCAAAGCAGAAAC
Organism: Alloplasta piceator; assembly: GCA_946863875.1. Classification (NCBI taxonomy): domain Eukaryota; kingdom Metazoa; phylum Arthropoda; class Insecta; order Hymenoptera; family Ichneumonidae; genus Alloplasta; species Alloplasta piceator. Next base: position 47,009,042 of record OX333075.1, on the reverse strand, counting down.
TTACGACCCTGTGCTCTTTTTTGGAAATTCGATATCTCATGGAACGATTTGCCAATATAATTTCCCTCAATTCCAATAAATACAGGGAACGGTTTAAAATATTCGAGACAAAAGTAGTAGGGGAAGGTGGGGCTAGTTGTAACAGGGGTAAGTTGTAACACTCAATTTCGACCGGGAATTTAAAACATTTTGATTTAATTTTTTTGCTGAATGTGCTCAAAATAAGAGGATATGCGCACGAGCTCTATTTCGGCCAGTTTTCGTAAAAAAAAATACTTGCGAAAATTTTGATTTTGACTATTAAAATTAAATCAATTGTTTATTGCTTTTTCCTTGTTACATCGTGAATTTAACTGGCTTTCATTTGCTTTTTTTTGAAAATTATTCCAAAGTTTGTAGTTTTTCAGATATTTCATTAAGTAGACATATCCCAGATAGACAGCCATGATTATCAGGCCGTGTATACATTTGATGAAGCAAATTTTCCAGTATATTCGCTACATGTTGTGATGCATGCACATGAGTTCATTCAGTATGATGAATTTACAAAACATTTAGATCTCATCATGTCGTTTACAAATGCATCATTCGTTGATGATAAGATGAACTCATAAGCCGGCAAATTTACATTCTGCAATGAATATTTGCAGATGGATATCATATGAAAGCCATTCAATGATTTTTTTGGTGTATTCACTAGGTTAGCATTGAAAGTATACATGCCATGCATGCAATATGATGGCGTTATGCGTGTTTCTCAGTTATACATTCGATGAGCGCAATATGACGGCGATATGCATGTTTCTTAGTGATACATTCGATGAGCGCAATATGACGGCTGCAAAATCACTGCAAAATGACAGCATGTTGTGACAAGCTCCACATCTTTTGCAAGTCCAAAAAATTCATTATAAAGTTATTAATAATGTTCACCAACATCTCAGAATTTTTGCAAATCGGCGCCGCCATATTGAATTTTTAAAAATTGTTTTCATTTACTTAGAAAAAAAATTATTTTAACTAATTTTTTTTTAATGTTTTAATTTTTTTGTTTTACATTTCAGTTTCATATACGCAAACAAACTTTTACAAAAGTTGCACTATTTTTCATCATTTTTTTAATCAAATAAAACCCATATTTTGAATTCTACAAATTTCCCTATAGATTCGATTAAGATATTCGAATTTGCGAAACTGTAAAAAAACTAAGACCATTGACTTTCACGAATATCCCATTTTTTTGAAATTTTGGATACCATATTGAATCGTCTATTTTTTTAATTCTTAATTTATTAATCACTTTCATTTTTAACTGTATATATATAATATTCAAATGTGACTCGATTTCCCTGGCATGTCACCACTGATATATCATATAAGTGAAGAAAATTCATAAGTATACTCGGTAGCGTAATAGGTAGCGTGTTAGGTTGTTAGGTAGGATAGATAGGCAGGTCGCAGGTTCGAATCCCACTGGAGACAGAAGAAATTGAAATATAATGAAATTGAGTGTTTTTTAAATTTTTTTTTATGTAATCGGTTCAGAAGCTATGTAAATGAAAAAATATACATAATAAAAATTTTTGCAAGCAATAATAATGAGCCCATGGGGCAAGATGTAACATGTTAGAACTTGCCCCATGCGCGTGTATTTTTTTTCTGCTCTCTATACATGTATTTGTCTAAATAATATTATTACAACTCGTAGTATAGTGATTACATAGTATTACAAATTATTTGCGGCTTTTTGTGCATTCTCTTACTCTTCTTTACTCCAATATTGCCCGGAAAAATATGCCAAGTTATTGTATTGTATTTTTTTTAGCATGAGAGACTACCAAAGATTATAATCATCGCAAGAATGAATCACGATGAATAATACAAGACTGTGCACCAATAAAAACGTGTTCTCTCTTATAAATGTTGCCAGTCTTCTCATTGTTACAACTTGCCCCGAGCCTGTTACAACTAGCCCCAGACATGGGGTAAGTTGTAACAGCTCCCATTTTTCCAAAAAACGTCTGGTGTAAAAGATGGGTAAAGATT
>OX333075.1:46986996-47001996 GCA_946863875.1 Alloplasta piceator | reverse complement strand
AGAGGGAGAATAATTGATAAAAAGATAGCGAAGGGAAGGGAGGGATAATTTAAGAAGAGAAGTGGAGCAAACGGAAGAAAAAGTTGAGGTCTAGAACGAACAAATAGTAAATGATGGAAAAGAAGGAGAAATCAAGGAAAATGGAAAAGTGGAAAAGAAAAAGGAAGAATAATCCAAAAAAGAAAGAGACGCAAAAAGGAAAGATGATTTAAGGCTAGAAGTGGAAGTGGGGAAAGAAAAATTGAGAAGTAGAACAAACGTTTAAGAAAAGAAGAAGAAGGAGGGGCAGAAAAAAAGACAAAAACGGTGAAGTAAAGAAGGGAGGAATGAAAGAAAAGCCGTGAAGATAGAAAGTAAATTAAAACACTGGCGAATCCGCTATTGTGAGCTTTGCCAATTTCCGTGGAACATTATTTCGGCCCAATTTTTTGGCAAAATTTGGAAAACCAGCGAGAAAACTTTTTTTCGAAAAATTAATAATCTCCCGAACAATAATCTCAAAAAATGTGTCAAAATTTTCCTTCCCTCGAAAACAATGCTTCCACCGTGGAAAGGAGAAGAGAGAGGCCAAAAGAGAAAGAAAACTGAAAGGAGAGAAAAGGGGGATGGAAAAAATGTGGGAAAAAATCAGGGCAAAGGGGAGGCGAGAATGAAACATAGAGAGAAGAAAAGTAGAGGTAAAAGGGAAAAAGAATCGCGCGCTAACCAACCAAGATTCAACTTCCGAGACCACTTTCCGCCATAGAAATGGTTTTTATTCCAGCCCTGTCCTTTTTTGGTTTTTTTTACCTTTCTCCTGTTCCACGTCGACCCTCTCTCATTCTCGATCTATCCTTCTCTCTTTCTCTTGTCGGTTCAACTCGTGAAAACGAATGACGAGAGAGTTTTACCGATAGAAAATAAAACCTCTCAATAAGCCAGTGATTACTCCGGACAATGCGACCCAAAGTCCTTTTTTCTCCATCCCCTCTTCGTCCAACGACCATAGAAGCAAAAACGTTGCCTACATTGAAACTGCGCGCGAGAACGGATTCGCCAATGCTACAGCAAAAAAAAAAGTAGATTATGTAACTCTGTAATCTCGAAGTGAAACTTTTCACGAATTTCCATGCATCGATTTTTTTTTGTTCGTTCTTTCCCTAAATTTACTTCATTGCATTTTCATCGCGTACAGGAATTCACATTCGATAGAACGATATTTCGAGATTCGAGAAATTACATATTTGTTCCCATTTGAATTTATTTTTTGTTATTGTCGAGTGTCACAGACGATTTATTCGGAAAAGCACTTTCGATTATTTCGCAATTGTATTTCGATGGATTTTTTATTATGGGGGTATTCTCCCAAAATTTAGGGGATTTTTTTTAGATATTTTTTAGGGAAAAAACAAATAATTTTTTGACTCAGAATTTTTTCGGTCTAACTCACGTAAAATGAGTTGATTGAAAAAAATAAATATGAGAAAGAGCAGCATGTGGCCCTCTATGATTCGATTGCTGAACTTAATAGTGTCATTTTCATAATGTCAAAATAAAAATAAACGAGGTTTTTTTGAGCAATTTCATGGAACATAAATATTTATAGTTATTGGGGTGGGTCAAGTAAAATGTCTATTTTTTTTCCCTCGGTATAATGAAAAATGTATTGTTTGGTATCTCAAAAAAACCCTCGACAAGTATAAATCATTAGTGATAATAATCACTAATGATCACCGATTTTTTTTTTTGAACGGTTAGTTTTATCGATTAGACGGAAGAGAGATTTTTTGTAGAGCATCAAATGTTCTACAAAAATGTGCTAAAGAAACTCTCCTAACCTCAATGGTTAAAATCTAATAAAATTCCAAAGGTAAGAAAAAAATTCCTATGTTATTTAAATGGGAAATAACAATTTGCGATGAGGGACCCCTTAACTTAAATACGAAGGGCTAATACTCGCAGGGTTTTTTTTTGAGATGCCAAACAATACATTTTTCATTATATAGAAGAAAAAAAAATTAGTCATTTTAATTGACCCACCCTAATAGTGATACATGTATTTATTTTATTTATTTATTTATTTATTTATTTATCAATTTCACGTACTAACACCTAAACCCAATAAAGTGACAAAATATTTCTAATTTTTCCAAAAACATTGGTAATTAACAAAAAGCATTTTTTCTAAAGATAGTAATTGGTAAGGAAGATACTACTAATTTAAAAAAACCGGTAATTTAATCAGCACTTATTAAAAATGCATTAGTAATTTTTTATTGTTTATTACTTCTTCCAATATTAATACATTTCTTCATAAATTATTGATTTATTTGATTATTTAGCAATATTTTTCTTGCTTATTACTAATTCTTGGAAAAAATAAGTAATAATTTATCGTTAATTACTCATTTGTTTGGAAAAATTAGAAATATTTAGACACTAATTACATAATTATTAGAAAAATTAGTAATATTTTGTCACTAATTACTAATTACTAGTTTTTCGAAAAAAATTAGTAATACTTTTTTGCTAATTATTAATTTTTTTATTTAATTGATAGATTTTAAGTTAATTAACTAGATTTTTAAAAAATTGGAAATATTTTATCATATTGTTCATTTAATTAATCAATTATGCTGAGCAATAAAATATTACGAAACAAAACTGTATAAGTTGATTAAAAATTTTATCACGTTTGAAGTTAGGATATTTTATTTTGAATTAAGGGGATGTTAAAATGAACTTGGAGGAAAAAATTTTGACCAACGTGACCAATTTTGAAAATGAGGATCGTTTCTTTTTTCACGACGATTGGAGACGAAAGTTTTGGATAATGAGACGACAATTTTTGTTTCGTTTTTTTTTTCAAATAATTATCATTTATTATATGTATAACAACGCAGTTTATGGACAATTTTATACAAGCAACTCGGCATATCGATTATCCGACGATACACACATTTTAATTTTGCCTCCTCCTCGAGGAAGCTTCGTTTTTTTTAAAATTCGTTAATCTAGGGCGCAAAATTTCTCGTCAATTTCTCTCTTTTTTTTAATTAGAATTAAATATTTGGTATTTCGACAATTGGTATCGTAGGATTAGCTATCAGACTAGGAAAAAATTATCTCTATATTTTTCGTGTAATCGGCTTTGAAAAGTCGATTAATCGATTTTTTTTTCTCTTTTTACAATATACATAACAATATTTCTCTTTGCGTTTAGCCGTTATATCTTTATAATACAATTACAGTTCGTAGTATTCGTAGTTTCCAGGATTAATTGTTTCAATTTAATTCGTAATAATTTGTTTACTAGAATTTACAAGAGTCTGCGAACAAATAATATTATTTCGTACAAAATTACAACGAGATAAAGAGTTTTTTATTTTCCTCATCTTTTCTCTTTTCTAGTCACTGGATTGAGGCATATTTATACGGATGGAAAATGGATTTTTTTTTTTTCAAAAAGATGGAACCTCGAAAGACACTTTCGACTCTTAAAAACTGAACAAATGGTGCAGTGCATTTTTTTTTAAAATATTAATCGGATGATTATTTTTTTTAATATTTTCATCATTATTTTTATTATTATTAGTTTTGGTGCTTTGCGATTTTATTTTCTCGCTTCAAATGCAAATTGGGACGGGCGAAGAAATTAACTTCGTAGCTTCTCCTTGATTCGTATTATTTACAATATTTTTTTATATTCTTAAAACTCTCGAGCGAGGAACGAAACAAAATTTTAATTTCCAGACTCTAATTAAAAAAAAATTAATTAAAAGAATGTGTTTTTTGTTGATTTCTGCAAAGATCAGGAATTCAGATTTCCATCGAGATAAAAAAATTCTATGCATAATTTGGTTTCTTCTTCCTCGTCGATTTTTGCAATGTTTGGGATTTGAAAAAATATTGAACGATCATTTTACGATTTACAATTCGATTTATACGTTCTAATTCGCTTTGGCAAAATATGTTCTCGGTACCCTGTTTCTCTCGTGCAATTGCCTTTACGATTTCCAATTTTTCAATTATTTTTTTTTTCCTACTTAATCTTTGGATATACTTGGTGTATTTTTTTTAAATCGCATTTAGGACTGACGAGAACTCTTGTAAGCATGTAAAATTCGTGTATTCTACATAAATTTTATCTTTGGGTCCTTAAAAATTTGACGAAAGAATTGCCACAAAATATTATCACACCTATACACACATTTTGCTTCTCTTATTCTTTCCTTCAACCATGTTAAATTTTTATGTTACAAAAGACTGATAATGTTACAATCAGAGTTGTGAGAATAGTAATGTAAAAGTAATGCATTACCCATTACTTTAAACAATGTGAATTGGATAAGTTTTCCATTACAAATTACAAAAGTAACGTGTAATGAATGAATGTTTCATTACAAATGAAAATAGTAATGTGTAATGGATGCGTGTTACATTACAAATAAATAAAGTAATGTGTAATGTATGCATGTTTCATTACAAATAATAAATGTAATGTGTAATGGATGCATGTGCCATTACAAATAAAATAGATAATGTGTAATGAGTGCTTCATTACAAATTACAATGGAAAAAAAAAGTAATATGTTGTGGAGAATTCGTCCATTACATATTACTTTTTAATTTGTAATGGCACATGCATCCATTATACAGTACTTTTTTTGTCTGTAATGGAACAGGCATTCATTACACGTTACTTTTGTATTTTGTAATGGTACACTTGTCCATTTCACATTATGCAATGTAATGGGTAATGAATACCGTAATGCATTATCAAAATAATGCATTACATATTTACAACTCTGGTTACAACAGACGTAATGTTCCATCGTCGAGTATCGTCTCGCAATAAATTTTTCTCTCCTTTTATTGTATATTGTCGCATCACATATACTAAATTCAGACTGTCACAAATTTTCGATATGTTGTTTTTTTTTCTCTTTTTCAAATCTCGCGAATTTTATTCCAAGCGGATGTTGCAAAGAGAAATTATTTTTCCAATTTTCCAGATCCTCGTGGGTCAGTTTATAAGACTTTTCGATGAAACAACGAGAATTTCTAGCTATTTCTCTCTATATTATATAAAATTATCGCCGCCGCCGCCGCCGCCGCCGCTGTGTACAAGAATCCAGGACATGGCCAACTTCACTCCGCTCGAGCCTCGATTCCATGGCCAACTTCACCCCGCTCGGTCTAGGTTTGGGTCTGGAGGTTTGGGTTTGGAGGTTTGGGTTTGGAGGTTTGGGTTTGGAGGTTTGGGTTTGGAGGTTTGGGTTTGGAGGTTTGGGTTTGGAGGTTTGGGTTTGGAGGTTTGGGTTTGGAGGTTTGGGTTTGGAGGTTTGGGTTTGGAGGTTTGGGTTTGGAGGTTTGGGTTTGGGGGTTTGGGTTTGGAGGTTTGGGTTTGGAGGTTTGGGTTTGGAGGTTTGGGTTTGGGGGTTTGGAGGTTTGGGTTTGGAGGTTTGGGTTTGGAGGTTTGGGTTTGGAGGTTTGGGTTTGGAGGTTTGGGTTTGGGGGTTTGGGTTTGGAGGTTTGGGTTTGGAGGTTTGGGTTTGGAGGTTCGGGTTTGGAGATTTGGGTTTGAAGATTTGGACCTGCAAGCGTAGCGCCCGAGCCGCACGGGCCCCTAGTATATATATATATATATATATATAGGTATCTATACTATATTACACGAATGATTTTTCAAATTTTCTGATGCTCCATGAAGAAGAATCGAAGTTTTGACAGCTGATGTTAAGAGCGAGGATTATTGAAAAAAAACTCACGAAGTTGGGCGAGACGCTGATGATGATATCTGCAATAAGAAAGATGGAAAAAAAATACGTCAGAGAGATGGTTATACTATTTTTTTTTACTTACTTGATCGGGAGAGAATTATAGGGAAAATGATTATGAGCAGAATTAATTGCGACGTCGTTCGTGACGATAAAATAAGAAAAATAAGTAGGTTCGGAATTTTTTTTTAACTCAGTTCAAATGGAAACTACGAATTAAAAAAATAAAAAAAATAAAAATTAAAAAAAACTTAAGAGATTAGGCAACAAAAAATCAATTTATGTTTTGCAAATGTTCCATTTTCATTTTTTTTTTCATTTTTTTTTTTTTCATTTTTATATATTCCATGTGATTGTTTCTATAATTTTTTGTTCACAAAAAACGTGAGAAGCTTGAATAAAGTTTGGAAACACTCGTCCCGGTCCGCGCCGCACAAAAAGTTTGATTACTCTTTTAAAAATAAAGATATTTCAATTCAACAAACGGCGTTTCAAAGGAGACATATTCAGCTTCATTTCCCTTTAAAAAAAAATCGATTTTTTTTGACCCGGTACGTCCTTTGAAACAAGGTCGTTTTTTGGTTTTTTTTTGGCGTTGAAATTTTGGTGCATGATCCATGAAGATTTTTTTAAACTATTTTTCATGTAGAAAACTTGTGGGGGGGAGTATAAGCTTCAATTTCGTTTTTTAAAAAGTTTCTTACAATTTTTTTTCGCAAAAATATTTAGTTTTCGTAAAAAATGACCATATATATAAAATGTAGGGTAACTCTAAAACTAGCGGGTTTTCGTGAAATCACTAAGATGGTAAAAAATTGCACACGAACATTTTGCATTTAATGAAATTTTTTCAGAATTTTTTTTCAAAATTTATTTTTTCGAGAATTTTGCATCCAAACGAGATATTTTTTTAGCTTAAACAATCGGCTCTCGTACCTCATCTACGCAGCTTTTTCATAAAAAAACCTTATCTCCACGGCTTTTTCACCGAAAAATCCATGTAGATGAGATAAGAGACTCGATTGTTTAAGATAAAAAAATATCTTCTTGACAGGACAAATTTTCGAAAAAAAAATTTCGAAAAAAAATTCTGAAAAAATTTCATTAAATCCAGAATAATTATATACAACTTTTTACCCTCTTAGTGATTTCACGAAAACCCATTATTTTTTTAGTTACGCTACATTTTATAAATATGGTTGTTTTTTGCGAAAAAAAATCGCGACGTTGAAAAATAAAATGAAAATGAAACATTTGTAAAATTTAAATTAAAGCAATTCAAGGAATGAGTATATTGATATCGAAAATAATTAAAAACCAATAAACGACGATGATTAATATTTATGACACAAAATACGTAACATCTAAAATAGGCGAAACAAAAAATCTAAGATAATGTTACATCGTAATATTTGCGAACTAATAAAAAAAAGAAACAAAGAGTAAATAAACTTGATTAAAAAAGTACATGATAAATAACAATAATTATTATTTCTCTGATGAATCTTAATTAAACATTAAGAACAAAAAAGTAAAAAAACGAGCATCGAAGTGAGAGAATCAAATCGAATTATTTACAAAGTTAGTAAAAAAGAAACAAGGGATTAAACCTGCGTAAAAAATAAGGTAAAAAAAAGGCTGGATGGGAATGATTGATATTTTTCCATGCAAACGCCGGTTTTAATATGAGAGAGAAAGAAAATACAGCAAAAAGAGAATGTTAAATCGGAACATTTGCAAACTAAGGATAAAGGGAAACAAAGAGTGAGTGTACTTGCATGGAAATTGCAAGGAAAAAGGGGGATAATAAACGAGGTTCGATGAATATTTCACGAGTTTTCTGTAACAAGGAGGGTTTCTCTCTTTCAAGCTATGTAAACACGAAACTCTCCTCCATATAAATATACAGGGTGTCACATAAGTAACGGGACGGCTGAATATTTCCTCAGCTACGATATTTTTCCAAAAGGTCAAGGTCATTCTTGAAGTAACTTTTGACGAGGAATTTAATGGTTACCTTAATTTTGACCTTGACGATTACTTTCAAGGTTATTTCAAGGTCGATTCAAATGGAAACCCCCTTTTTGACATCAGCAATCGAAAGAGCGAAAAATTTCACGTTCAAATATGTACTTAGGTCGTAGGTACATGTTGACCTTTTGAAGGCCCTATAAAGTCAATTAGACTTAAACAAGGTATGGATTGAGAATTGAAGCTTTTCACATTCTTTTGTAAGGGCCAAAGTTATTAATTTTAAGACGGCGCATTTAGTAGTGACCTTGACAATGACCTTCAAGGTTATTTCAAGGTCAATTTTGTTTCCAATGGAAACCCCCTTTTGTGACATCAGTAATCGAGAGAGCGAAAAATTTCACGTTCAAATGTGTACTTAAGTCGTACATTTTGACCTTGAAGGCCTTCTAAAGTCAATTAGACTCAAACAAGGTACGGATACCTCTGGAAATTGAAGCTTTTCACATTCTTTTGTAAGGACCAAAGTTATTAATTTTAAGGCGGCGCATTTAGTAGTGACCTTGACTATGACCTTCAAGGTAGTTTCGAGGTCAACTTTTTAAAAAATGGAAACCTGTGTTTGTGGGCTCTGAAATCGCAATTATTGCTAAAAAATTGATTTTTTCCGAATCTTTGAATATTCTAAAACTGTTCGTTCTATAGATTTTACCATTGAATTCCTCGTCAAAGAATAACTACAAGAATAACTTTGACCTTTTGGAAAAACATCTTAGCTGGGGAATAATCCAGCCCTCCCGTTACTTATGTGACACCCTGTATATGTATAAAACCACTCTTAAGGTGGAGGGTGGTCAGTTTAAGGATCATCGCGTGTCTGGATCATTTAGTACGTGAATGTGTGGCAAACGAGTAGGATTAAATCACGTGAGAGTCTCCTCAAAATGATCGCAGACTGACGCCACCTCATCAGCACTATCTCCTCGTTATCGTGGAATAATTCGTGTACACTGTTTCACTCGTCGAGAGGGAAAGAAAAAACGAAATCTTTATAGCAATATAAAAAAAAAGTTCTTAACCATCACTGAGGGAAGGCTGAGATTAAAGAGAATAGAGAATGAAATAAAACCGTATTCACAAACGTTTAATTAAAATGATAAAGGGAGCTAACCCAACTTTGAGCGTTTTGTGGTGCCTTTACATTCTCTCTCTCTCTCTCTCTCTCTCTCTCTCTCTCTCTCTCTCTCTCTCTCTCTCATTTTTTTTCTTTCACAGACTCATGAAAGTTGAATGAGCTACGAGTGTCCTTTGATCGAGTTCTACGTTTTTAACTCTATAATGTATAGATATATATATGGGGCATTCCAGGTCAAATCACGTGGTCATCGGCCTGACACCCTCGGATGTAGTTGCCGATTTTTTTTTTGGCATATTTTGATCCAGAAAAGGGTTTATTTTTTTCAGTTTTTTATCTTGTTTTACCCTATAGAATAATTTTTTTTCCATAACAGTTGAGTAACAATGAATGTGGATCAGTTTTAAAGTTCTGACATTTTTTGCTTAAATTCTATAACTAAAAACTAGTATTTGAATCATACTTTTAGAGTGGGCCAAGAATAATTCAAATTTTTTTTAATTGAAGAAAAAAAAATTTATTTAAAAATTTTGTAAATTAATTATTTCAATTATGATTCCTGGTAGGATAAAAAAAAAATTAATCATATCTTAGTTAAAAAAAATTTCTCCTATATTTTGATTATAGTTAGATAAAATTTTTATATTGTTGTGGTGCTCCGTCCTCAAAGTAATACATTCTTTCAATGCCATAATAAATCGTCTTTATGAAATCTATTATTATAATATAGCAAAAAAAATTTGTTTACCAAGATACGATTGATTTTTCTTTTTTTTCCTATAGGGAACCATCATTAAAATATTTAAAAAAAATTTTCTTCAATTTAAAATAAAATTCTCGATTCACTCTCAAACTATGATGAAAATACTTGTTGTTAGTTATAGATTTTATGAAAAAAAATTCAGAATTTTAAACATGGTCCAAATTTATTTTCATTTAAAAGTTATGGGAAAAAAAATTAATTTATGGGACTAAACAAGTGATAAAAATCTGAAGAAAATAATCACTTTTTTGGACCAAAATATGCCCAAAAAAAATTCGTCAACTGACTCCGAGGGGTTCCGGCTGACAACCACGTGAGTTGACCTGGAATGCCCCATGTATATACACATGAATATACGTTCATATATATGAGAGACGAATGAGAGAAATGCTCAATCGAAAAAACGATCGAACCTCGTTGTTGGAGTGGCAAACGTGTGCGAATTATAGTCTGTGTCGAATTCGTGCGATGTTATATAGCGAGAGAGGGATGAAAAAAAAAATAAACGAACCCCTGAATGCCACGGTATTGATGCAAACGATATATATAGATTAAGGCGATTTTTTTCGACTTTTTTTTTATTTTTTCATTCCTCACCGAAAACTTTGTTGCATATGTCTGAAATAACATTCCCTGAAAGTTACAGCCCTTAATATTAATATTAAGTACTGTCCCTTCGCGTGAGAAAGTTTCCCACCTAAAATACACGTAAATCGAAAACTTTTTTCTTAAAAAAATTACCATTCCACGGTATTTTATGCTATTGCATTGATTTTGGTCGCAATTTACGTAGAATTGAACGATCTTTAAAAGTGTTCAGGACAACGTAAATGTAACTTACACAGGTGCGATGGTACGGGTCCCTAAAGTTGATATTTACCCAAAATTCTCGATTTTTTGCTGTTATCTCCGAAATGATTAACTTAAACGAAAAACCATAAAGAAAAATTTTGTTGAAGATTTAATTTCCTACAAAAAAGGTCCTCTAGACCTTATTGCTAAAATTAATATTTCTTGAGATATTGAACCTTAACTTATTTGTGATATGAAAATTTTTATGGATTATCGAACCAAAAGTTTCAAATTGTTGATATTTCATATCATATAACTACTGGTGATATGATATGTGATATGGTGATATGATATGGAATATCAACAATTAAAAACTTTTGGTTCGATAAACTATACAAATTTTAAACCATAAATAAGTTAAGGTTCAATATCTTGAGAAACATTAATTTTAGCAGTTAGGTCTAAAGGACCTTTTTTGTAGGAAATTAAATTTTCAACGAAATTTTCCTTCATGATTTTTCGGTTAAGTTCATCATTTCGGAGATAACGGCCAAAAATCGAGAATTTAGGGTAAAGATCAACTTTAGGGACCCGTACCATCACACCAGTGTAAGTTACACTTACATTGTCCCAGACACTTTTAAAGATCGTTCAATTCTACGTAAATTGCGACCAAAATCAATGCGATAGCATGAAATGCCTCGGTATGGTAATTTTTTTAAGAAAAAAGTTTTTGATTTACGTGTATTTTAGATGGGAAATCTTCTCACGCGAAGGGAGAGTACTTAATATTAATATTAAGGGCTGTAACTTTCAGGGAATGTTATTTCAGACATATGCAACAAAGTTTTCGGTGAGGAGTGAAGAAATAAAAAAAAGTCGAAAAAAAATCGCCCTAATATAGATATATGTATATATGTATAAAGTGTCCATCTGGACCATTGATTTTTTCACCATTTCACCAAATGAAAGGCGAAATAAAATTTGTACATTTAACGAATTTGACCGTGATTCGAATCTACTTATCCGTTTACGAGAATGAGGATATAAATATTTGATCTGAGGGTTAAGCCACCCCTTCAGGCACTCGAAATGTCGGAAAATTTTACGATCTCTTTTTTTTTTACTGCGTTTTAATACCCTTTTATAATGTATTGGAATCTTATAGGGGTATTTTTCTAAATGTAAGTAATATGAATTTATTTTATAGCAATAAAATAAATTATGAAAAACTTATGATTCATAGGAAAATTGTTATTTTCGATACAGTGAATGATTCGATTAATTTAATAGATCTAGGAAAAATAGCCCCCGGAAAATTGGCCCCTAATTATCGGCTAAAACGTCTATTGAACTGTTCCATTCGAATAAAAACAACTTTTTCAAACTGTGTAAGTTTAAATGTAAGTTTAAAGTATTCACCAATAATACGGACCAAATTACCGCGGTCAATTTTCCGGGGGACCGATTTTCCGAGAGCCAATTTTCCGGGGCCAATTTTCCGGGGACTGTTTTCCGGGGACCGTTTTTCCTATTACCTAATTTAACAGTTTCTAGAAATATAACAATCCAGAAATATTGATGAAAAATTTTGAGCTTACTTGATCAAAATTCAATTAATTTTTTTATCGATGAACACGATATCTCGCAAATCCCATTCATCTACTCAAAATTTTGCGAGTCTCTTTGAGACATAAAAAAAAAATTTAAGGATTATTTTCCGATAGTGTTTAATTTAAATTGACAAAAAAAGGCATTTTGGGTGGAGAATACCCTAATTTTGCGGTGCTCATTATTTCCTAAATCAATATTTTGAAAAATTCTCAATTGAAGGACCAACGAATTTCGAATGAAAACTCACCCCGTTTGAATTTTTTATTTCAGCAAAATAACCCAAATAAAATACTCTCTACAAAAAAGATTATATCCACGACATTTTGAAAAAAATTTCAATTTAAAAAAAATGCAAAAGGGACCGACAAATATACGTTTTGAAGTGGCAAAGATTTTATTAGAAAAACGTTGCAGGTTCAGTCAAAAAAAAAAATCCGAAACCCCCGATTTTTTCACTCTCTATAAAATTTTTTTTAAATTGGACATTGAATCGAGAAAATCAATTTTCGATAATATTAAAATGATCGATTGAAGGTTTGGATTAAAGAATTTCAAAAATTTCATGCTTTTTTGAATTTTCATGAAATTAAGTGCGAAATAAAAATTGAAAAGCCATAGGATAATTATTAGTATTGAAAATACTTGCCTCGAGGACACTATCCGCTAATTGTCCAAAGAATCACAAAGGTCGTCGTTACAACGATAAGACTGTACGAGGCGATTGAACCCGTGCTACCTGTAACAAAAGTAAGATTGCGATTTCGATGAGTAATTGGTCGATAAATTTTCTTATACATAAATTTCAATATTTTCATGATATTTACGATGTATTTTATGATAATAATAATAATAATTAATATTAAAGTAATGCATGTTTTCAATTTCAAGTATTTTTCTTCGTTTAAAAAAATATTAAAAAGTGAGTTCACATTAAAAAAAACTTTACATATTTGAGAATGCTTAATTTAATGTAATTTTAATTAAAAAAATTAAGGAAAGTAAAATCAAATTTAAGTAAATAAATTAAAAAGTATTTTGAAAAAGGCTAATAAAAAGTCATTATAAATGTGAGATTGTTTATCAAGATCCTAAATACAAAAAATTCATTAACCTAAAAATCCTTAAATGCCATTTTTAATACAAACGAACCCCAATATTTTTTTTATGTACAGAAACTTCAGGATAAAATTCTCCTCACTTCAAAAACCATACTTCAAAATCGAATTGATTATTGAAAAAAAAAAATTATCCAATAGACCACATGAGAAAAGGTCTCACTATTTCAACCCTTCCAGGTGTGTGTGACCCTTTAATAAGGGTCTTGAAATATTATTGAGTAATTGATCGATAAATTCTATTATATATAAATTTTAATATTTCCACGATTTTTATAATAAATTTTGTGATTATAATAATAATTAATATTAAAGTAATGCATGTCTCGAAACTTATTTTTATTTTTCAATTTCAAGTATTTTTCTTCGTTTAAAAAAATATTAAAAAGTGAGTTCACATTAAAAAAAACTTTACATATTTGAGAATGCTTAATTTAATGTAATTTTAATTTAAAAAATTAAGAAAATTAAAATCAAATTTAAGTAAATAAATTAAAAAGTATTTTGAAAAAGGCTAATAAAAAGTCATTATAAATGTGAGATTGCTTATCAGGATCCTTAATACAAAAAATTCATTAACCTGAAAATCCTTAAATACCATTTTTAATACAAACGAAACCCAATATTTTTGTATGTACAGAAACTTCAGGATAAAATTCTCCTCACTTCAAAAACCATACTTCAAAATCGAATTGATTATTGAAAAAAAAAATTATCCAATTGACCACATGAGAAAAGGTCTCACTATTTCAACCCTTCCAGGGGTGTGTGACCCTTTAATAAGGGTGTTGAAATATTATTGAGTAATTGATCGATAAATTCTATTATACATAAATTTTAATATTTCCATGATTTTTATAATAAATTTTATGATAATAATAATAATTAATAATAATATAATGCATGTTTTGAAGTTTTTATTTTATTTTTCAGTTTCAACTATTTGCTTCGTTGAAAAAAAAATAAAAAAGTGGATGCACATTAAAAAAAAAATTTACATATTTATAAAATTGCTTAATTTAATTTAATTTAATCTACATTTAATTTAAAAAAATTTAAAAATTAAAATTAAATTCAAGTAAATAAATTAAGAATATTCTGAAAAAGGCTGAAAAGTCATTATAAATGTGAGATTGCTTATCAGGATCCTTAATAAAAAAAATTAATTATAACCTCGAAATCCCTAAATACCATTTTTAATACAAAACGAACCCGTAATAATTTTTTATTTACAGAAACTTCAGGATAAAATCTTCCTCACTTCAAATACCATATTTGAAAATGGATTATTGAAAAAAATAAATTATCCAATAGACCACATGAGAAAAACATGTTTTGAAGTCTAAATTTTATTTTTCAGTTTCACCTATTTGCTTCGTTCAAAAAAAAATTAAAAAAGTGAGTTGACATTTAAAAAAAACTTTACGTATTTATGAGAGTGCTTAATTTAATTTGATTTAATATAATCTACATTTAATTTGAAAAATTAAAAAAATTCAAATGAAATTCAAGTAAATAAATTATTTTGAAAAAGGCTGATAAAAAATCATTATAAATGTGAAATTGTTTATCAGGATGCTTAATTTAAAAAAAATCATTGGCCTCAAAATCCCTAAGTACCATTTTTAATACAAACGAACCCTTAATATTTTTTTATTTACAGAAACTTCAGGATAAAATCTTCCTCACTTCGAATGCCATATTTGAAAATGGATTATTGAAAAGAAAAAAATTATCCAATAGACCACATGGAGAAAAGATCTCACTATTTCAACCCTTGTGTGTGACCCTTTAATAAGGGTCTTCAATATTTGCGAATAATTTGTGGCACGAAAGTAGAGCATATCAGGA
>OX333075.1:46934816-46986796 GCA_946863875.1 Alloplasta piceator | reverse complement strand
ATTGCTAACAGATTTTTACTGCGAAGTGGAACGGAAATGTATTGGCAAAGGGATATTCTAATTCTGGAAATAATCGTATATTTAAGGTTTTCAAAAAAAAACGTGAACAAATAAAAACTGTTATTACTATTGTTCTCAAACAGACTTGACGATTAATTATTAATTTTAAGAACCTGTCAACAATAAAAAAGTGTCAAAATAAATTCTAAATATTGAAAAAAATACTATACAGTAACAAAAATTGATATTCATGATTTATTTCAAAAAAAAAATTCATTTTCAAAAATCGAAAAAAATAGTAGTCATGGAAATCTCACGATCGGACTAGTCTTCAAAATTGTTGAATAGATATAGATGTTTAAAGCCAAAAATTAAAAAAATAAATAAAAAATAACCCTCACTTTTAAAAACGCGATTTAAAGTTCAAAACTCAAAAAACTCATTCAAAAACTCATCGAATATTTTTGTTGTATATTAGTTCTGAAAAGGCCATAAGAAACAAAAAATTTGAAAAAAAAACTTTTCATCTGGATCATTATCAAAGAAGTTACGACCAAAGTACCAAAAAAAAAGAGCGGTTTTTTTGTTGATTCAATATCTTTTGAACGGGTAATCAAAAAAATCTCAAAATATAACAGGAAGGGTCTTTTGATGGGTACTAAAAAATATAAAAAAAATTGAGGAAATAAAAAAAAAAGTTTTTCAAACCGTCCGACTTGGGATGGAACGCCCCATATGTGATCGAATAAACTTTGGTACCTCATCCTCAAAATCCTCCTTTGGTACCACCTTTGGTACCTCCTTTGGTACCTCAAAAAATCACGAAATATGCTCTTTTTTGCTTCGTAGAGTGGCCTAACCCCTTAATGCATATTAATATCCCAATTCTATAATAAAATTATCAACTCGAATATGATCGTTTAATATGGAATACTCACAGTAAACGATCATCGAGGCGTTGGCGATTTGTTCCTCGACGAAGTTGAATACGTCGCATTTGTAATTACCGGTGAGGCTTATGTTGGGGTTGTTGAATTTCATTGCTCGATACATTTTGTTCGGATCGTCGCTTGCTTTGTAACCAACCTCGATGTGAGTTGCCGTTTCAACGGCTTCGGGTTGACGACCTGCGTGCCATTTGTATTCGAGAATATCATTGTTTGTCCATTTTACGACGAGGCCATTTGTCGATGAATTGCCCATTTCATAGTCGCAGTCTAGTATAATATAATCCGCCTCGCCCTCTCTCACCAACGACGGTACGTTTATGCTCTTTATAACAAGCTGACGTGATTCTGCAACAAAGCAATATCGAACGGTTGAGAAAATTTTAATTACCATAATTAATTTATCAATTAATAAACGTGCTGACAATTGACGTTGCCGATAATTGTCATCGAATGATCACGAGGAAAACGTGAATCATCGTAAATTCAAAATGTACCAGGCGTTTTATTCTTCAATTATTGTTGATTGAAATAACTGAATTTTTAAAAAATACCAACATTCGAATAAAACCAAATTTTTTTTGTGAATGTCGGTTCTCAATTTTTCAAACCAGCTTTTTGGATCCGAAAATATTTCAAAATCCTTCAACAAGGATTTCAAAAAAATATAAACAATTAAAAATCATTTCTTCATAAACTATCACCAATTTTGAATAGAAAATTAAATTATTGATCCACAACATTGTCATGTATTTTTCAAAATTAATAATAATGATGATAATAATAATATATTAATTTTTACGCCTTATAGTAATTTATTGATAATTATATTAATTTATAAACCTCAAAAAATTCATTTTATTTCATTTTAGATAGATCTAAAATATCGAGAATGAAAAATGAAGTGAATCATCGTAAATTAAATACGTAATGAGGGCGTTTTATTCTTCAATTATTGTTGATTGAACTAACTGAATTTAAAAAAAATAGCAACATTCGAATGAAGCCAAATTTTTTTTGTGAATGTCGCTTCTCAATTTTTCAAACTAGTTTTTTGGCTCCGAAAATATTTCAAAATCCTTCAACAAGGATTTCAAAAAATATAAACAATTAAAAATCATTTCTGCATAAACTATCACCAATTTTGAAAAGAAAATTAAATTATTAATCCAGGACATTGTCATGTATTTTTCAAAATTAATAATAATGATAATAATAATAATAATAATAATAATAATAATAATAATATATTAACTTTTACGCTTTATGGTAATTTATTAATGATTATATTAATTTATAAATCTCAAAAAATTCATTTTATTTCATTTTAGATAAATCTAAAATATCGAGAATGAAAAATGAAGTGAATCATCGTAAATTAAATTCGTAATGAGGACGTTTTATTCTTCAATTATTGTTGATTGAACTAACTGAATTTAAAAAAAATAGCAACATTCGAATAAAACCAAATTTTTTTTGTGAATGTCGTTTCTCAATTTTTCAAACCAGCTTTTTGGCTCCGAAAATATTTCAAAATCCTTCAACAAGGATTTCAAAAAATATAAACAATTAAAAATCATTTCTGCATAAACTATCACCAATTTTGAAAAGAAAATTAAATTATTAATCCAGGACATTGTCATGTATTTTTCAAAATTAATAATAATGATGATAATAATAATAATATATTAATTTTTACGCCTTATAGTAATATATTGATAATTGTATTAATTTATAAACCTCAAAAAGTTCATTTTATTTCATTTTAGACAGATCTAAAATATCGAGAATGAAAAATAAAGTAGGTAAATTTCAAAAATCGAAACATTTGACTAAAAGCTAATTAAAAAAACCATTTTAGTATATGAAACTAAATTTTGTTTGTGGATGTTGATGCTAAATTTTTCAAAGACATTTTTTCAAATCCTTCAACAAGGATTTTTAAAAATCTGGAAGATTAATTATAGAAAATTGGATTATTAGTAATAAAAAAAAAATATATAGTCCAGGACATTGTGATGCATTTTGTAAAATCAATAATAATAACAATAATAAAAATAATAATAATAATAATAATAATAATAATAGTTTAATTTCTATACCTTATATTGTTTTAGTAATAATTATATTAATTTATACTCTTCAACAAGTTCATTATATTTCATTTTACATAGATGTAAAATATCGAAAATGAAAAATGAAGTAACTGTATTTCGAAAATCGAAACATTCGACTAAAAGCTTATTAAAAAACGATTTTAGTAGATAAAACTAAATTTTCTTTGTGGATGTTGATTCTAAATTTATCAAACTAATTGTTGGACTCAACATTTTTTTAAATCCTTCAACAAGGATTTTAAAAAATATTGACAATTAATAATTATTTCCGAATAAACTGTCACCAACATCGAAATAAAAATTGAAATCCTTATCCAGAATATTCTGATGTATTTTTAAAAATCAATAATAATAATAATGATGTTTCGAATTTTGGGATTATTTTTACGGCCGATTTGCAATCTGTGACATTAAAAACCACCAATTACAAAATTTCGAGCAACTGAATGAGAATAAATTTATACGCCTCAAAGCATTTTTTATATTAAATTGATATATGTAAAATATCGAAAATGCGAATGTTAAATGTTCATTATCAACGTTTTGCCAAGCGCGCGAATAAAACTGAATTATTAACAGCTATGAATATTATTAAACGTTATGATGAACGGGCATTCAAAGAGTTGTAATATTCATATTTCGAAGCGCAATATTCGGAAAACTTTAAAGCTCTTTATACGATGCAGAGGCAACTTTTACTCGATTGTAATTAAACGAGAATCCATTTTATGTGAAATAAAATATTGGGTGACGTTTCGTACAAATGAAGGCACGATCTATGGGCGATTGTGCTCAAATTTCAATTTTTAATTTAAATTTAAACCACTCCTTCAATTTGAAGTAATTTTTATTACATTTTTAGTCGATTTGTCAATTTTTTAAAATTCCGTCCATAATTTCAGAACGATTGTGCAAAGTTTTGATCAAAATTACATGTTCAAAATTTTGGCGAAAAAACGATCAAACTATAATAATTCTGGCAAAGTTTTTATTTAGGGAAAAATAGTTTGATTATTATTTTTTTTTTTCGTTAATTAATTAGTCAATTAATTCATTTTTAATTCATTAATAAAATATTATTGTTAATTTAATCATTAAAGTTACACTATGATTATTTAAATAACTAATCAACTAATTATTAAAAAATTAAAGAAATTAAAAAAAAAAATAGTTTTCCATTTTTTTAGTTTTTTCGTATTATCATAAATTTCTTGAGAAATATCATTTTTTTTTCTCAGGGAGGGTTTTGAAAGTGACGAGATTATGCTTCAACCTGGTTTTGTTAAAAACGTTTAAGTTTAATAGAAAATAAAATAAAATAATGGGTTATAACAGATCTTTAGCTTTTGGGTTAATATTTTGAAGAATAAAAAGCTTGTATTTAATTATTATTAATTTCTTGGAAGAAAAAAGTTGATTTGAAATTTTTTTACGATGATTCTCCTAAAAAATTAAAGAATCTTTTAGCGTTGTAAAATCTGTTCAAAAAATTAAATGACTGTCAAAAAAAAAACAACAAAAACGATTTTTAAAAAAAGGAAGTCTTTTAGATTAAAAATCTTTGCAAAGAGAAATTTGTATCACTATTTTCCGAGTAATTACACATGGATTTACGATAATAAAAAAAATCATAAAAAACGACGATGTTAAACGGCATCTGGAGGGTGCTAAAAAAAATCGTAAAGCAATTTTTTTTTAACGCACAACGAAGTTTCATCTTCCTACTTTAAAATACTCCCAGGATTATTCTTTTACTACTTTTTAAATCGAAACATGAAACTTTTCAGGCAAAATTGAAAAATTGAAAAGTGATGCCCTTCCCCTCTTTGCAATAAAATGGCATTGGATAAATGAAACCATAATTTTATATATCACCAAAAGGGAAGAAAAAGTAATTTTATTACATTCAAATATAAGTAATAAAAAATAATAACTTTAATTAATAATATTGTAAAATATTATCAATTCTTAATTGTTTATTTTACTATTATTTTCATTGTCATTTTTATTTTTATATTTAATTATTTTATTTTAATTTATTTGTAATATTTTGTGGTATTATTATTAATCATTGAATGATAACTTGTCTATACATTGATATAGACAAAAATAGAAAATATAAATATGTAATAAATAATAATAAATAATAAATAATAAAATAGATAAATATGAAAATTCACCTCCAATATCGCAAACATCAAACGGAGGAAAATTGCACAACTTTTTGTTCACAATCCTCTGGATATTTAATAATAATCGCAGGCTCGGATAAGAGCGTAACTTCGCCACAGCCCTTAATTATTCTATCGCGACTACATGTTATTGTTCAACTTCCCTCCGCTCGATATACATATACATTAGGGTGGTCCTTATTTAGGTTATGTTGTTTTTTCTATTGACGATAGTGCTAAATCGGTTTTAAATAAATAAATAAAAATGCATACCAAATTACAGCTCGATATCTCAATTTTAACCTGGCCCCCACGGCAGTCGAAGTTTTAAAGGAGAAATACGTGTATTTTATACGGTCAATGATTTTTACATTTTTTCAACTTAGTTAATATTGATTTTAAAATTTGAAACTTGGCACATATATTGCTCATAGTATAAGGTATATTTGTAGTATTTTATCAGATTTTTCATCCTCGATTTTCCACGTACCCTCCCGCTAAAAAGTTTGGACACATTTGTCGAATTTCGCACCACACTAAAAGTTTGATTGCAGAGTCAATAATGAAGATAGCTATATTTTCCAAGCGGCGTTTGAAAGAGGACATATTAACCTTCATTTTGCTTTTTTAGAAATTTCTCTACGATTTTTTTTGAGCCCGGTATGCACTTTTTAACATGGTAATTGACCCGGTTCGCGCTTTTGAACATGGCCATTTGCCATGTTAAAAAGTGCGTACCGGGCTCAAAAAAAATCGTAGAGAAATTTCTAAAAAAGCAAAATGAAGGTTAATATGTCCTCTTTCAAACGCCGCTCGGAAAATTTAGTTATCTTCATTATTGACTTCGCAATCAAACTTTTAGTGTGGTGCGAAATTCGACAAATGTGTCCAAACTTTTTAGCGGGAGGGTATGTCGAAAATCGAAGATGAAAAATCTGATAAAATACTACAAATATACCTTATACTATGAGCAATATATGTGCCAAGTTTCAAATTTTTAAACCAATATTAACTAAGTTGAAAAAATATTAAAATCATTGACCTTATAAAATACACGTATTTCCCCTTTAAAACTTTGACTGCCGTGGGGGGGAGGTTAAAATTGCAATATCGAGCTCAAATTTGGTATGAGTTTCAATTTATTTATTTAAAACCGATCTAGCACTATCGTCAAAAGGAAAAACAACATAGCCTAAATAAGGACCACCCTAATATACATGTATTAACGCTATGTTTATAATTTCATCGTCGTCATCGTCGCACATATACTCGTTGTTAACCACACCAAGGTGTCGGATCTGATTAACTTTTGGGTCGCATGCAAATTGTTCCCGCGAAGCGCAAACCTTCTCGTCCCTTATAGCGTGTTTGTGTACCTTTATATTTATGCATATATGTACGTCTATATTTATGAATATATACAAGGCATTCCAGCTATAACCGAACGGCCATTGCATCGACATTTTTTTTTCGGGAGGCCGATTTTTTTTCAGTTACTTTTCGACAAAAAAAAAGTATACGTATGTCTAAAAAAAAAAATATTTTTTTTGCTTCCGTTTTAACACGTTTCAAAGTACAATTTTAACTTTTTCGATAAGAGTGTATCCTTCGATTTTTTTCAAATAAATTGACAAAAAAGTACACGTAAAACCGCATTTTTTGATCGCTATCCCATCATGGAGAAATCGTTTTTCGATTTTTTCTATGCATTTTTCGATTTTTTCTATGTGTATGAAACTTTAAAAAATGTGTTCGTATTCCTTTGTTATTTATTAAAATGTGTTTTTATTCTTTTCTTACGAATCAAAACGCATTTTTTAAAGTGTCTACACATAGAAAAAATCGAAAAATGATTTCTGATTCGTAAAAAAGGAGTTTCATACACATAGAAAAAATCGAAAAACGATTTCTCCATGATGGGATAGCGATCAAAAGATGCGGTTTTACGTGTACTTTTTTGTCAATTTATTTGAAAAAAATCGAAGGATACACTCTTATCGAAAAAGTTAAAATTGTACTTTGAAACGTGTTAAAACGGAAGCAAAAAAAAATGATTTTTTTTTGAGACATACGTATACTTTTTTTTGTCGAAAAGTAACTGAAAAAAATCGGCGTCCCGAAAAAAAAATATCGATGCAATGGCCGCTCGGTTATGGCTGGAATGCCTCATACGCATATATTCATGCATATATTGTGGTGGCACTATTCTGACCTTTTTTGTTTAAGATACCACTACAAAAATTAGAAAAAAATATTGCATTCCTTTAAAGTATTTCCAAAAATATGTAGGTCGAATTTTAAAGGGTTATCCCCAAGAATCTTTATTGTTTTCATTTTTTATTAGCTTAAATGATGCATAAACTATTAAAAAATGATACTCAAAATTTTTTTGGGGGGGACAAGCTTACAAACAATTTTTATAGCCTTTGAAAGTTCAAAAGCATTTTTCTGAATACTATTTTTTCCAAATTTTTTGTTCATCTAGATCCTTCGCGGATTTTTTTTTTTCACAATAGAATAATCTAACCCTCTCTTCGGGGGTGAGATTTGCGATTAAAAAACAAAAAGCCTTAAAAATTTATAAATTAATTTTTCCAATTTTTCATCGGTTCATCCCTTAAAGTTAGCTCGTGAAAAAATGATGGTGAAACCCTCAGAAATTCGTAAATCAATTTTTCTAATTTTCCATCGGTTCATCCCTTAAAGTTAGCTCATGAAAAAATGATGGAAAGAGAAAGGTTACGATCAATATTTAAAAACCATCCGTCGAAAAAAAGACCATCCCCGAAGCCTTTGGGCCTTTTTCTAGATATTTTTCATCGTAATCGTAAAAATCCCACCCTAATGTATTTGGATGGCCGTAAGTGCATACATATATGCTAGGGTGGTCTTTATTCATTGCTCACACGAATTTTTTATCAGAGGCCCCCCAAATCGACTCCAAATAATTCAAAAACAATACCCTAATTTTTTCATATTTTTATCTAGACTCTAACCCTTCCCGAAAAGAGGGTAGATTGAGCCGTATGATAATGTGAATTTTTTCCTCAAATAGTAGTACCAATGAACACTAAAATCTTGCAGTTGCCGGTTAAAAAAAAAAATTATTACACTTGGAATAAAATAGATTCTGAGAATATGGCCGAAACGCGTGTATTTCAAATGGGGAAATCTACCCTCTTTTCGGGAGGGGTCTGGATAAAAATCTGAAAAATTAGGGTGTTGTTTTTTAATTATTTAGAGTCGATTTAGGGGTCATCCGATAAAAGAATTCGTCCGAGCTCTAAATAGAGTCCACCCTGATATATACGTACATGTATGCATACGCACACGTTGCGCTCTGCTTCCTTTTCCTTCCCTTATTTCCTTCCCTCACCCACCACCTCAACTGTGTTCGCGTGTGAATAAAGCTCTTTTTCACCCCAACAGCTCACTCTACCTCGAACATTTTACCGTGCTAATTCGTTCAAACTCCGCCCCTAACTCTCGAGCCTCCCCCGACGAAAAAGAAAAAGAAATCCACAAGTTTTGAAATCCCGAACGAAACAAATAAAAAAAAAATTCATCCATTGATTATACTACCGAAATTCTGCGTGTACCATCTCTCACCTTTCAAAATTGTTTGAAGAAGTTTAATTTTTTTTTAAAGAACGATGCGGCGTCGTAAATGTCAAAAAGAAATTTTTTGAAAAAGGTTTATTCGCTGGATATTTTTTTATTGATGATTCCAAAAAATTTCAAGGCGATTGGACAATAAATCACGATTATAGGCGACATAATTATTTAATTATTCAATTATATGAAATTTGAATTTACAAATTCGAACCCTTTTTTCTAGAAAATACGTTTTTAAAGTCGACGTGCAAGGCATCAACATTTTTGGGGCTTATTCCAGATTTGCAAATCGAGTATTTAATCAAAGAATTATTTTTTTCGATCTATATTTAAATTTTATGAAAATCAACTCTCGCTTTAAACACCCGCCATTTTGTTTTTAGCTGACATTTCAAAATTTTCGATAAATAATGGTGTACGTATAACTTCAAAAATAGACAAAAAATACAAGTTATGAATTTCACAAGCTGCGAATTTTTTAGCAATCGTAAAAATGTCTTTTAAAAAATGGTGAATTTTTTCAAAAAAATCAAAATGGTCCAAGTTTAAAAAAAAGATTTCGGGTTTAAAACTAAAAAAAACATGAAAATTAATTTCGATATTTTTTTATATGAAACTACGACTTAAGACAAAAAAAAAAGATCTTTTGTTTTATTATGATATCTTCGTTTTTTAAAAAGTTATGCGCATTTGAAAAAAAATTGTGTGAAATTTTGAAAAATTCATTGTGGCTGACAGGGTTGAGACAAAAATCTAAAAAAATTCTGAAAGACTGCTTTCAGTACGTACAAAAAAATAGAAAATGTTCACAAAAATAAAAAATAGTCGAGGTTACGGATTGGTCGGTTTCGTATGGAATGCCCGATATGTAAACACGATTTACCGAAGAAAAAATCACAAAAATATGCGCTTTTTTCGGCCGTCGGACTAAATTCAAGTCGTCAATATAAAAAGAGAAATGCCGAATTTCGAACAATAGAATTTTCTCCTTTCTTTCCCTATTTTTCTGGGGTCCAAAATTCACCATCAATGTTTCAAATTCATTTTTTCCCGGCATCGAATCTCCGTATATCTATATATCTATATTCCATGCCGAGGAAAAAATAAGGGTTTGATGAGAAAAATTTTCGGACGATTGAATGTTCATTGATGAGTGATGAAGCGCGATTGCCTTCCTCGGCGATAATACTCGATAGAGATTTTTTTTTCCATCGTTAGCCACGAGGCTGCTCTTAAAATCCATGCTGAAACTCTTTTCAAGAGTGCATAGAGCGATCTATATCTGCAAGAATCGAGATTCGAAGCCTCGAGGATCCAGAGAGCAAAAGAGAGAAAGAGAGAGAGAGAGAGAGAGAGAGAGAGAGAGAGAGAGAGAGAGAGAGAGAGAGAGAGAGAGAGAGAGAGAGAGAGAGAGAGGGAGAGAGAGAGAGAGAGAGGGAGAGAGAGAGAGAGAGCGAGAGAGAGAGAGAGGGGGGGAAGAGAGAGAGAGAGAGGGAGAGAGAGAGAGAGAGAGAGAGAGAGAGGGGGGAAAAGAAGGAAAATGGAAAAAAACTTGAATTTTCCGCAACATCGAAAATCGATCACCCGCAGTTAGTTCTCGGTCCTCTCTGTCAAATCCATCCCTTCTCACTCTCTCCCTCCTTTTGCAGGTCAAACGACGAGAATATATAAACTCTTTAAACGGTTTTTTTTTATTTTAATTTTCTTTTTCCCAATCGCAATTTCCGCGAGAAGCCACGTAGAAATAACGGAATTAAAAGGTAGCCCGGTTGTGGTTCATATATGGGGCGTTCCACACCGATTCGACCTGGGTCTCACCCTTTACCTCTCCTATATTTTGTCCGCCATTTTTTATAGGTTCTTTAGTACCTCTGTGAAGCACTCGGGATTTTTTTCAGATTTTTTTTTTGGAGCGATTTGACTTAACTATGATTTTATAAACAAATTATTTTTAGCCCAAACTGAAAAATCTGAAAAAATCACAAAAATCCCTTTTTTACATGAAAAATTTCAAAAGTTGAGCCAAAGTGGGCAGGGATTTCCTTCTGTTTATTGCAAGCTTTTTCAAAAAATAAGAATAAAAAATAAAAAGGGACACCTGAATAGAGTGGGCCCTTATCTAAACATTTTTTTAAACACCTTCAATTCATACAAAAATGTTTGGATAATGGCACACTCAACTCAGGTTCCTCCGTCTATTTTTAAAAAAATGTTTTTTTCGAAAACTTATTATAAATTTTCGAATTTTTGTGAGTTTTTTCAGATTTTTAAATTTGGGCTGAAAATAATTTGTTTATAAAATTATAGTTAAGTCAAATCGTTCCAAACAAATCTGAAAAAAATCCTGACTACTTTTCAGAGGTACTACAAAATCAAGCAAAATTGCGGACAAAATCGGAGAGGTAAAGGGTCAAACCCAGGCCCAATCGATGTGGAATGCCCCATATATATGTATAGAGAGAGAGAGAAGGGTTTGAAATTTGGGTGAATATTCATGAAGCGATCTTTTACGTTTTTGCCACTGTATAAAGGGAAACATACCTCCCTCTAACTCGGTCTGTGCACCCCTGGCATTTATACATATTTTACACATACACTGCGTATTTTCCTTCTCACTCAATCTTTCGTCGTTTTTAGGTACAACGAAGCGTTAAGCGAAAAATGTGCCATGCGTATGTCATCGCGAAATCCGTAACTCAAAGTGAGCTAAATTCATGATCACTTTACGCTCACAACGTTTTTCGCATCGTCATAAAGAAAGCTTTATTTTGGCGAAAATTTGACTCTCCAGATTTTTCACGACAGCGTTGAAAATCATGAGAATTCATATTTAGACAAAATTGCCTAGCTAGAACATTTATGTGAATTCATTTGCAAAAAGGACTCGAGCGAACAAATCGAAATTTGGTACAGTACCGCCTCGATATAAGAGTCCTCGATATAAGAGTTCCCCATATTAGAGTCCTCGATATAAGAGTCCTCGATATAAAGTCCTCGATATAAGAGTCCTCGATATAAGAGTCCTCGATATAAGAGTCCTCGATATAAGAGTCCTCGATATAAGAGTCCTCGATATAAGAGTCCTCGATATTAGAGTCCTCGAGCCCTCGATATAAGAGCCCTCGATATAAGAGTTCTCGATATAAGAGCCCTCGATATAAGAGTCCTCGATATAAGAGTTCTCGATATAAGAGTCTCGGAGATAAGCGTCCTCGATATAAGAGTCTTCGATATCAGAACACTCTTTTCATTCAATCCACGAAAAATCATCGCCCCAACCCTTTTTAGCCACAATTCCATTTTTCCTCTCACGCGCCCGTATTTTAAACGCGATTCCCCCTGCGAATACGGTGTATGCATAGCAGATGAAATCTCTTTTCGATAATCGATATTCCACAATCGGCGAGTCTGTCTCGGGGAATCGCCATTCCACGAGAGGATTATCCCTCGCAATTTACATTGTTTCGATATTACATATCGATTGATATCGATACGTACATACTGAAACCATTACAAAAAAAAAGATAATACAAAGATGCATCTATATACATAACGATTTTATATTACAAAGTTTCCCTTATGAATCGACGTTGCTATATAAACAAAACCGGTATTATATTTTCGGATCATTGCACCGGAATTTAATTGTTATAGCTACCAGACTTTTCGTGGCAGTATATACATCACATACAAATTTGCGAGGAGCTTATTCTCTTCCTTCAAGCTTCGTCGCACCTCATTTTCTCTTTTGCTTCTCCATTTCCTCCCTTCCGGTTTTCCGTCTGTTCTCGTCGATCCCCCTCCCTCTGATCTCCCTTACACCCTCCCCTCCCTCTCTCTCCCACTCCCCCTCTCTTCCGTCTCCTCAATCGCCTGCATCTGATCTTCCTTACACTCTCTCCTCCCTCTCTTCCACTTCCTGATCGATCGCCTTCCTCCGATCTACCTTACACCCTCCCCTCCCTCTCTCTCTCACTCCCCCTCTTCCATCTCCTCTCTCTGATCTTCCTTACACCCTCTCCTCCTTCTCTCTCACTCTCCCTCTCCTCCGTCTCCTCCTCGATCACCTCCCTCTGATCTTCCTTACACCCTCCCCTCCCTCTCTCTCCCACTCCCCTTCTCTTCCGTCTCCTCCTCGATTGCCTCCTTCTGATCTTCTTTACACCATCCCCTCCCTCTCTCTGCCACTCCCCCTCTCTTCCGTCTCCTCGTCGATCGCCTCCTTCTGATCTTCCTTACACCCTCCCCTTCATCTTTCTCCCACTCCCCCTCTTCCATCTCTTCGTCGATCTCCTCCCTCTGATCTTCCTTACACCCTCTCCTCCCTCTCTTTCCCACTCCCACTCTCTTCCGTCTTCTCGTCGATCGCCTCCTTCTAATCTTCCTTACACCCTCCCCTCCCTCTTTTTCCCACTCGCCCTTTCTTCCTTCTCCTCCTCGATCGCCTGCATCTCGTCTTTCTTACACCCTCTCCTCCCTCACTCCACCACTCCTCCTCTTCCATCTCGTCGTCGATCTCCTCTCTCCGATCTTCCTTACAACCTCCCTTCCCTCTCTCTCCAACTCCCCCTCTCTTCCCTCCCCTCATCGATCGCCTCCTTCTGATCTTCCTTACACCCTTCCCTCCCTCTCCCTCTCCCACTCCCCCTCTCTTCCACTTCACTCGCATTCCCCTCACACCCTCCCCTCCCTCTCTCCCCCACTGCCCCTCTTCTACCTCCTCGTCGCTCGACTTCCTCTGGTCTTCCTTACACCCTCCCCTCCCTCACTCTTCCGTCTCCTCCGCGATCACCTCCCTCTGATCTTTCTTACACCCTCCTTTCCCTCACTTCCCCACTCCCTCTCTTCCAACTCCTCGCTCTGATGTTTCGCAAAAGCTCTCTCGGAACTTTTCTCAGCTCGTCGAAGCGCACCAGACTCGCCGGCCGACAATCCGCGACGGCGGAGTAAAAGCAGCGGCAGCAAAGAAGAGAGGTCGACGGAGCGGCCAGGGCGAAGGAACGAAGAGGGCAGGGAGGGTAGTTTTCGCGAAGGTAACGGCGGGAAAACCCTTGCGTATATAAGAAAGAGAATGGCGCAGGAGGGAAGGAACGAGAGAGGCTACGAAACGAGTTTCGTCCATGATATCTTAACCCCATCGCGAACTAATTCCGAACAAACTCCCAGAGGGTAGTTTGGTGTATAAGCTATAAGAAGAGGGTTTATGTATGTGTGTGTGTGTAAGTGTGTGTGTGTAGGTGTGTACAACGCGGCGATACTGTATCCTGACAGGTTGCCCTTATCCCGCGGCCATTGCTCCGCAAAAATCATCCCGAGAATCCAATTCAACCCCTCCAAAAGCCCAGACGTTGGTAAAGGAGAGACGCTCTCTATTTATCCTCCTCGCTTTATCCGCACGATAGGATGGATTAAAAAAGAAATTATCGTCTTCCGGTCACATTCGTCTGTCCTGATTTAATATGGTCTCGATTACAGCGGATCCTGTGCAGATGTATTGGAGAAAAATAGGATCAAGACTGGTTTCGATTTTTGTAATCGCAAACGATAAACGTCCATTTTGGTTTTTTTAAAGCGGAAGTCGGATGAAATTGGAAAGGGTTCTTTGTTGTGAACGAAAAGTTTTGGGTACCTCTAGGAGAGTTTCCTTGAGAGTCTGAAATAAAATTGACTCCTGGAGGATAACTTAAGGCGGTATTCTGGTCTAGAGGTCTTCATTTTGCTTTTTCAAAAAAAAAATCGATTTTTTTTTAAACATGGTCGTTTTTTGGCTTTTTTTATGGTGTTGAAATTTTGGCGCACATGAAAATTTTACTGAACTGTTTTTCGCGTTAAAAACTTGTGGGGGGGGGAGTATGAGCTTCAATTTCGTTTTTTTTAAAGTTTCGTACGATTTTTGTTCACAAAAATATTCTTTTTCGTACAAAAAACGATCATATTTATAAAATGAAGCGTATAATTCTAAAAATAATTGTAGCAAAACTGGAGATGGGAGAGCTTTTTCTAATTTAATTTAACATCTGTCGATAACACGTGTGGCAACAAAAGGCTTGGCATAAGCCAAGGTCTCTAAAATCGTGGGAAAATGTCGCTTTGCTCCGGGCCACCGGTTTTTCAGACTCCCTCCCCTCGGAGTTCCATAAATGTCACGGCTTGCGAAAATTCCATAAGTGCAGGTCACGTGGAGGGGGGGGGGAGGAGAGGGATTATCCGTACAAGGTGTTACACGATTTAGGCGACGTTTAAGGATTTCGTGCGCGCAATTGCCTTCAAACTCACACGTGAATCATACCTATAAATATATCTGTGTATATATATATATATATATATGGGTCATTCCACCAATTCTTGACTAAAGTTGTGCCGGGGGGTCTGAATTCTGGGTAACAAAAATTTTTATTGAAAAGTACATAACAAAGAGAGCTTCCATGATTTTTTTCAATTTTTTTCGTCCAACCCTTTTGAAGATACAGTAGATCGAAAATTGCAAGATTTGCAATTATTGACTTTAGATATAAAAAATATCAATCCCTTGTAAAATTTCTAAAAATATATTAAATATTGGTTTTTATGTAAAAAAAGCTCAGCTTTCTGAAAAAAATATTTTCAATTTCCTCCAGTATCAGGAAAACTCCGAAAAATGAGGTCAAAAAGTAAAATACGCTTTTTCGACCAATGTATCATTTTTGATATTTTTTAAAATATTTTTTTCGAAAAGCTGAGACTTTTTTCCATGGGGAAAGTATGTTTTGATTTTGGGAATATCCAAAAATAAACCATAGCAAAATAAAGTTGAAACTTTTGTAATGAATTGCCGATAAGTATTGTGCTGCCGTCACGGTCGATACACGAACTATCGAATCAAGTTTGAAAATTTCTGTACATAGCATTATATTTAGCGATTATGTAGTGAATATATATGTTCAAAGTGTGAAGTGGGTGAGAAATTAAAATTATTATACAAAGCGATATGACAAGGATCGAATCTTTATTATTTGTACTCTTCTTGTCACTGTTGACAGAGAAACATTTCTTACAATAGCAGAATCATGATTCTTGGCATCAGGGATAATACAATGCATAGACTGCGTCTTTTTTTACAGCCACAGCATTAGCAAATCTGGACTTTAGCTGTGCTGCGCGTACTTCGTATTTCTCATTTGAAATGAAAGTGAAATC
This sequence comes from Alloplasta piceator, assembly GCA_946863875.1. Taxonomy (NCBI): domain Eukaryota; kingdom Metazoa; phylum Arthropoda; class Insecta; order Hymenoptera; family Ichneumonidae; genus Alloplasta; species Alloplasta piceator. The sequence goes on along the minus strand of OX333075.1, from coordinate 46,970,770 downwards.
AATATTTTTAAATGACTCACGTGCCCAGTCATACAATGCCAAGGCTGATAAAAGTTCTGCTATTGTAAGAAATGTTTCTCTGTCAACAGTGACAAGAAGAGTACAAATAATAAAGATTTGATCCTTGTCATATCGCTTTTGTATAATAATTTTAATTTCTTACCCACTTCACACTTTGAACATATATATTCACTAGATAATCGCTGAATATAATGCTATGTATGGAAATTTTCAAACTTGATTCGATAGTTCGTGTATCGACCGTGACGGCAGCACAATACTTATCGGCAATTCATCACAAAAGTTTCAACTTTATTTTGCTATGGTTTATTTTTAAATATTCCCAAAATCAAAACATACCTTTCCTATGTAAAAAAGTCTCAGCTTTTCGAAAAAAATATTTAAAAAAATATTAAAAATGATACATTGGTCGAAAAAGCGTATTTTACTTTTTGACCTCATTTTTTGGGGTTTTCCTGATACTGGAGAAAATTGACAATATTTTTTTCAGAAAGCTGAGCTTTTTCTACACAAAAACCAATATTTAATATATTTTTAGAAATTTTACAAGGGATTGATATTTTTAATATCTAAAGTCAATAATTGCAAATCTTGCAATTTTCGATCTACCGTATCTTCGAAAGGGTTGGACGAAAAAAATTGAAAAAAATCATGGAAGCTCTCTCTGTAATGTACTTTTCAATAAAAAATTTTGTTATCCAGAATTCAGACCCCGCGGCACAACTTTAGTCACGAATTGGTGGAATGTCCCATATATATATATATATATATATATATATATATATATATATATATATAGACTGAATCTAGTAGTGTCGAGTGTGTATGTGCGACATATAATAGTGAACCTTGTGCAACACGAGTCCCGTAACACACTTATATATGTATGGGGCATTCCATATCAAATCGACCAATAGTTGGAATCGACCCCTTTCAATTTCGATTAAATTTGGCCAGAAGCTTTCTTTTATCATAAAATAAAATTCTACCAAAGTAAAGAAATTTGGAAAAAAATTCTAAAAGTTATGCAAAATTCAAAATTTCACCATTTTTTCAATTTTTCAAGTTTATTTTTTAAATATCTCGGAAACTATTATAGTTACGAAAAAATCGTAGTGGGTTCGTCTTCAAGAGTATACTTGGGACTACGAAAAAAAATATATTCCGAAATTTTTTTTTTTAAATGATGAATTTTGAGAATTTTGAATTTTTTAAAATCGTGAAAATCCACGATCAACATTAAATTTTTTGTTCCATTTTTTTTATCTAATACCTTGTACTGATCTTAAAAGATCCTGAAATTTTCGGAAAGGTGTTTTTTTTTGTTTCAGAATTATGAATTTTTGAATTTTGGTAAAAAAGAATATTTCTTTACCTCTAAGTTCAGTAAAGTTGAGCAATCATGTAATTTTGTAATTTTGAGCAGTAAAAATTAAATGATTACTCAATTACATGATTGCTCAATTACTTAGAGGTAAAAAAAATCTTAAGTTGAGGAAAGTTGAGCAATCATTTAATTTTTACTGCTCAAAATTACAAAATTACATGATTGCTCAACTTTCCTTAACTTGAGGTTTTTTTTTACCTCTAAGTTAAGTAAAGTCAACTTTACGAAGTCAAAATTATATAATTGCTCAAACAATCATGTAATTTTGTAATTCTGAGCAGTAAAAATTACATGATTGCTCAACTTTGCTTAATTTATAGAATTTTGAATTTTTACAAATCGTAAAAATCCACGATCAGGATTAAATTTTTAGTTCATTTTTTTTAATATTCTACTGATGTTCAAAAATCCTGAAATTTCCAGAAAGGTGTTTTTTTTTCAAAAATATGACTTTTGGTTAAAAAAAAAAATTTTTACCTCCAAGTTGAGTCAAGTTGAGCAATCATGTAATTTTGTAATTTTGAGCAGTAAAAATGATATGATTGCTCAACTTTACTTAACTTGGAAGTAAACAAAAAAAAATTTTTACCAAAATTCAACAATCCGTATTTTTGAGAAAAAGAACACCTTCCTGAAAATTTCAGAATCTTTTAAGATCAGTACAAGGTATTGCATTAAAAAATGGAACGAAAAATTTAATGTTGATCGTGGATTTTCACGATTCAAAAATTCAAAATGCTCCAAATTCATCATTTTCCACAAAAAATTTTCGGTATTTTTTTTTTCGTAGCCCCAAGTATACTCTTCAAAACGAACCCTGAACAATTTTTTCGTAACTATAATAGTTTTCGAGATATTAAAAGAATAAACTTGAAAAATTGGAAAAATTGTAAAATTTTGAATTTTCGAAAAAAAAATTCAATTCTTTTCCTTTGGTAAGCAACTTCGTTTTATGATCAAAGAAATCTTCTGCTCAAATTTCATCGAAATTGACAGGGGTCAATTCCAACTATTGGTCGATTTGACATGGAATGACCCATATATATATAACCGGTTATATTAGCCGCGAAGGAGCAGGTAGCTGGGCGTGTTTTAGCACGAGCGGAGAGGCCAACAAACCGGGTTTTCCTCGTTGCTGCTCGTTGTACGGTTGAAAACGTGGCGGAAAGAGCAACACCAGGGTGGCAGCAAAATGTGTAGAGCAGGAAGCAAGAGAGAGAGAGAGCGGGACAGGGAGAGTAATATGGGGTGGGCGGGAAAAGACGTTAACTCCTATAGATCGTTCTCGGTTAACGGTTGAAATTATAAGGGTCGCGCGAGGCGTCATATATAGGGTACAAGAGGTGTTGGGGGTTGCAAGAGAGAGAGAGAGGGTTAGGAATCGCTGGTGGCATGTGAAAAGGACGTTACTCTTACTACTGCCTGCAGCCGGTACTTGCAACCCCGTGCAATCGTACCGACACTCGTGTAACGCTTTACCAGGTATATAACGTGTATTACAGAAATTGTAAATACAACACAGACGTGTTTTGTATGAATGGGAAAATGCCAACAGCCTCCCAAAGCCAGTGGATACAGGCTGAGGGACGTTCAAAGGTATAATGGATGAAAAGCCAGTTGGTGCACAACAGACCACTGTCCTGATATCCAGAATCACATGTAATGCTTAATCCTGGGAAACGTGACCTTGGGATCACCTTCTTGGTTTGTTCAATGTTTTGTCTTCAATTTCCAACCTTTGATCTATGTTCTAGTTTGAAGGTATATGAAATACTACTACCCTGCTGCCGACTGCTTCACCTGTGGATTACAGTAATTTCGTGGTAATCCACAAAATCACCCTAAAAATTGAATGGGTTTAGAGTTAGATTTGATTTTGTTGAGGGTAATTTCCTGGTAATCCACTAGGTTACCCTAAAAATTAGTGGTAATTAGTGGTAACCACTAGATTACCCTAAAAATTGAATGGGTTGAGAGTTCGATTTGATTTTGTTGAGGGTAATTTCATCGTAATCCACTAGATTACCCTAAAAATTAGTAGTCATTAGTGGTAACCACTAGATTAGCCTAAAAATTCAATGGTTTGCGAATTCGATTTGATTTTGTTGAGGATAATTTCCTGGTAATCCACTAGGTTACCCTAAAAATTAGTGGTAATTAGTGGTAACCACTAGATTACCCGAAAAATTGGATGAGTTTTGTGTTCAATTTGATTTTGTTGAGGGTAATTTTGTAGTAATCCACTAGATTACCCTAAAAATTAGTGGTAATTAGTGGTAACCACTAGATTACCCTAAAAATTGAATGGGTTGAGAGTTCGATTTGATTTTGTTGAGGGTAATTTCATCGTACTCTACTAGATTACCCTAAAAATTAGTAGTAATTCGTGGTAATCACTAGATTACCCTAAAAATTGAATGGGTTGCGAATTCGATTTGATTTTGTTGAGGATAATTTCCTGGTAATCCACTAGGTTACCCTAAAAATTAGTGGTAATTAGTGGTAACCACTAGATTACCCGAAAAATTGGATGAGTTTTGTGTTCAATTTGATTTCGTTGAGGGTAATTTTGTGATAATCCACTAGATTACCCTAAAAATTAGTGGTAATTAGTGGTGACCACTAGATTATCCTAAAAATTGAATGGGTTGCAATTGTGGTACGCGATGTATTGATAAGGGCATTCAAATAGGTTAAAATTTCTACTATCTTTGTCTCTTTCTGCAAAAAAATTATTGACCATCCAGTAAATTATATGGTAAATCAACATTTGAAAAGCGGATCAGCAACTCACGTTAAAGTACTGAAATAAAGTTGACTCTCCACAACCTAGGAAACATACAAAATAGACAGTATCCCACTGAAAATCAAGTACCCACACTGAAAACTATCATGGTTTACCATACCACATCATATATCATTCTACAAGTTATAGTTAACTTGGTACCTTTACAATTTACCGTAACCTAAAACCTTGAAAAATGGTAAACAGACCGTAAAAACGGCGCGACTTCAACTACAAAAGGTAATAATAATAATAATAAGAAGAATTAATGAAAAGAATCTTCCTAATGAAAAAGTTGAAATTATAATTGTTGAAGTTGCAGTTACGTTAACTTCAGTTGGTGTTAACCATGGTTAACCATACCACAATGTATAAGCCATTCTAGAAGTTATGGTAAATTGGCACCTTTACATTCTATAGTAACCTAACCTGAAAAGTATGGTAAGCAGACTGTAAAAGTGGTGTAACTTCAACTCAAAAAGATAGTAATTAATAAGGAGCTTCCTAATTAAAACATTGTAATTTTTATATTTGTGATTACATTTACGTAGTTGGGGTTACCATAGAGCCTGCAAAAACAATCCATTTGTTTCAAGGCTAAAATAAATTGAACTGAGTTGTGAATATGCAGAAGCCAAGAATATAAGAGTTTAAAAAAATTTGCCTCACAATGAACTTTGCCAAAAACTGCGGGAAATTAATCTGCTATGCGGTATACGGTACATCAGAGATCAGATCAACGTCTCGACACAGTGCCAACATAATATTGCTCCAGAAACTAACCTAAAATGCTAAACTATTACTCTACCATAAATAAAGTCTGCATAAAGCCAGTGCATGTTCTCGTTGATGGTTGGGTATATACTTTGACGTAACTTGTGACCCTTTTACCACCACATTACACTCCCCTTTGGCCTACCCTAGATAACTCAACTCCTATCTTGAGGAAGCGAGGCCACGAAAGGTGGAAGGTGTGATTACACAGTTTTGCACCTCGGCCATCACCACCTTCTTCTTCGCGTCTTCATCTCCGCTGCGTTTACAAAGACTGTATACACACCGTTGTTGTTCACGAGCATATATATACAAGACCATTACATCCGTTGGTAACTCATCCGTTTGTCCCTTTGCTCGCTCTATTCGACTCACCTTCATTGGCCAAGAGAACTCGTAATTGAGTTGTCTCCGTGTCCACATCAAAACTATATACCTTGTGTGTGAAACCAGATAGACGTCCATTTTGGTGTCACTGTGTAACATCATTACACCGGTATGTCCACAATCCCACGTGCAGTTGGTTTGGGAACTGTACGAATTTCAAACCCCCCCAGGGTTTGTGTTTGATCTTGGTGGAGTTTGAGATCCACGAAAGGGGCTTCTCCTACGCAGTTCTTATTTTTAGAAAATGGAACCTCCTTCAAACTTCAAAAATTCATTTTCCTACGAAAGTTTGATTCGTACCTTTTGATTCCGTTCGAACAATTTTCCCTGGATTTCACGTGAAGTGGGATTCGATCCTACACATTTTCTGTCCTACACAAGGGTAGTTCTACACAAAAAATTCTACACGACATATCCTACACATAATAATTTCCAGTGATTTTTATCCTACACATATTATATTATCCACCATCTTACATCCTACACAATTATTTGAACGTCCTGCACGAACGAATAGTCCAACATATTTATCCTACACAATTGTTAGAACATCCTACACATATTTTTCTACACAATTATATTTTCTAATATAGACAATCGTCCTACACATATTTTCCTGAACAATTATATCTTATAATATAGGTTGTCGTCCTACACATAATGTCCTATACATATTTTTCTATACAATCAAATATATATGGGTCATTCCATGTCAAATCGACCAATAGTTGGAATCGACCCCTTTCAATTTCGATGAAATTTGGCCCGAAGTTTTCTTTCATCATAAAACGAAGTTCTACCAAAAGAATTTTTTTTTTTTCAACAATTCAAAATTTCACTATTTCTTCAATTTTTTAAGCTTATTGTTTAAATATCTCAAAAACTATTATAGCTACGGAAAAATCGTTCTGGGTTTATCTTAAAGTGTATACTTGGGGCTACCTAAACGAAAATATTCCGAAAATTTTTTTTGAAAAATGATGAATTTGGAGAATTTTGAATTTTAAAAAATCGTGGAAATCGACGATCAACATTAAATTTTTTGTTCAATTTTTTTATATAATACCTTGTACTGATCTTGAAAGATCCTGAAATATTCAGAAAGGTATTTTTTGTTTCAAAAATATACATTTTTGAATTTTGGTAAAAAAAAATTATTTTCTTTCAACTCTGAGTTAAGTAAAGTTGAGCAATCATGTAATTTTGTAATTTTGAGCAGTAACAATTACACGATTGCTTAACTTTACTCAACTTAGAGGTAAGAACAAAATTTTTTTTTACCAAAATTCAAAAATTCATATCTTTTAAATAAAAAAAAACACCTTTCCGAAAATTTCAGGATCTTTTAAGATCAGTACATTATATTCAAAAAATTGATCAAAAAATTCAATGTTGATCGTGGATTTTTACGATTTTTGAAAGTTCAAAATTCTTCAAATTCATCATTTTTCCAATTTTTTTTCCGGCATATTTTTTTTTTGTAGCCCCAAGTGTAAGAGTATCTCTTTAAGAGAAACACAGAACAGTGTTTTCTCAACTATAACAGTTTTCAAGATATTTAAAAAATAAACTTAAAAAATTGAAAAAATGGTAAAATTTTGAATTTTTTATAACTTTCGAAAAAAAATGTTGTAATTTTTTTTCCTTTAGTAAAACTTCCTTTTATAATAAAAAAAAACTTCTGACCAATTTTCATTGAAATTGAAAGGGGTCGATTCCAACTATTGGCCGATTTTAAATGGAATGTCCCATCCTACAATTGTGTAGGATGAATATATTAGGCTATAAGTTCGTGTAGGACATTCGAATAATTATGTAGGATATAAGATGGTGGATGCGTACGATAAAAATTACTGGACATTATTATTATTATTATTATTATTATTATTATTATTATTATTATTATTATTATTTATAGAACAGAAAATGTGCTATCCTCACTTAAATTGTCTCTTCACAGTTTAACTAAAATAAAACAGGTTTACCAACTCCAGGAAAATCGTCAATTTACAATTACTCTTAGCAAAAACTCGAGAAATGGAGTTTATTTCTCCTGGGAGGTGAAAAACGAAGGAAAAAAGATTATTCACTGACGCGATCAAAAGAGCATCGTCGAAGATAGAAATTGTATTTTACTTCTTTCTTTTTTTCTTAGCGCAATCCACGAGGGGACTTGGGACTTTCATATCTTGCTCTCAATATACGGACTTTTCCACTGTATTTTATCCACTTTTGCGATAACTACCTCTCGACCCTCTCAAGAGGGCAAAGAAGAGGTTTGCTCCCTTCTCCCTCTCATTTCCAGGGAAAACGTTGGTTATCGAGAATTTGTCGGGGATCTTTCCTCAGTCTTTTTCTCCTCTTCGTCTCTCCTCCTCGCGCTTTCTCTATTTTTCTCAATATCTCTCTTTGCCCTCAGTCGTAGTTATTTCTTCGCCAACTCCAAGACAGTTCACCGTTTTTTCACCTTTTTTCTGTTCCTTACACATTTACAGTTATGTGCCCTCATGCCTTCGTGTTGGTGTACCGCATCATCGGCAATGCGGCAAATCCCAAATTCCCATCGCGCTTTCCTAATGATTAAAACTCGATTATCGCAGGCCATATCGACGCTTGATCTACCAATACTTCCACCTCGGTTTCGAGACAGAGAAGGCTTTCCAAGGTGATATTATTATCCTGAGCTATCGTGTCTGACCAAGACCTGACACGTCTCTGTATAGAACTACCGAGGTCCATCACATTGATTAACCGAAGTCTCGGAGGACTTGAGTGGATAGAAGCAAAAGATACGAGAAGGAAGCTTAAGGCGAGGCTAAATACCGATATTATTATCGAAGCCCTACATTATCGACTCAAAATCGCTGTCCAAACTTTTTCCAATACCGGTGGATGAATATCAATTAAATTTATGAATTAACGATGAATGAATTGCAAAATGCAAATGCGAGACACAAATTAATTGCCACTGACTTGTCAGACAGTTTGGATAGAAGTCTGATGAAAGTAATGTTTATTTCATAGGAATTCCACATGGGGCTGCCCTCTTTCGGATTTCTGTGAACTTAATTTCGCCATTTTTTTCGATAAAACACGAAATTTATCAACATTTATCTCGTGATTAGGATTCCAAACTTACGTCGCGGTTTTTTCATAAAATAATGTCAAAGACGAATCGATATTCCTACTTTGGTGTTGGTTATGGAGCCCCACTCTTGGTTTTAGCCGAAATGCTGTAAAAACATTATAATTTAATATTTTCAATTACAGATTTTTATGATAATCGGATCTGTAATTTTTTCTTTCGTTTTCCGAAAAAATTTTAGTGGGGCACCATTTGTGCCATAATTCTGATGATACTGTCAAAATTTCATTGATTTTCATCCATTCGTGCCAGAGCAAGTTTGGAATCTATTTTCGAGGTGCTAATGTCGGTATTTAGCCTCCCCTTAAGAGGAGGCTAAATACCATTTTTATTCAATCCCTACATTATCGACGTATCATCGTCGTCCAGTCATTCTCCGACAACCGTGGATGAAAATTAATTACATTTTGACAATTAAGAGAGGGATAAATTAATTAACAATTAATTGTCAATTGAGAGGCTAAAATGCGTTACAGCTAATGCCAACGAACTCATTCAAGCCCCCTAAATATCATAGGTTATACTCGTCAGAATCCATGGTGCTGCCCTCACTCGCACGTCTGTGAACGACATTTCGCCATTTCGTTTTTCAATAAAACTACAATTTATCGATGTTTATCTCTTGATGCGCCATCCAAACTTACGGCGTGCCATTTTGATAAAATAATGTCGAAAACGTCTCGATATTTGTATCGTAGCGTTCTTCATGGAGCCTCACTCTTGGTTTTACTCGAAATGCAGTAAAAGTTTAATAATTTAAGTTTTTCAATTACAGTTTCTCGGTGGTAAGTGAATCTGTAAATTTTTTTGTTGTTTTTCGAAAAAATTTTAGTGAGGCTCCATTCCTGCCATTGTTCCGATGATGTTGTTAAAATTTTATTCAATTCCATCCATTTGTATAAGAGCAAGTTTGGATGGCAATTTCGAGGTGTTAGTGTCGGTATTTAGCCTCCTCTCAAGGCGGTATTATAGAGACATACATTTTGAGAGTTATGTCAAACTCGATTAAAAAAATAGTATATTACGATACGAGTGCGATGAAACTTTTTCTGAAAGTGTGAGTTTGCAGCATGAGCCGAAGGCGAATGTTACATTACGAGTGCGCAAAGTGCCAGTTTAAGCACGCCTAGCGTGCGCAAAGTGGCACTTTGCGCACGGAGTGCAATAAAATATATTTTCACACCCAGAAAAAAGATCTAGTCGTAGGTACTATAATCTAAGTTTATTTCATTATTTTTTAGTTACTTTGAAGAAAATTTTCTTTCCATCCAATTTTGGGCGATATTTACTTCCACTATATTTATTTATTTGAATTCCCTGTCATCGAGATACAGGCGTTGAAGAAAAATTCTATTCATTGTTACTAAATACCTACACTGTAAAAAAAATGTATTAAATGTAATTAAAAAAATATGAAGTTTTCATGCATATACAACATATTAATTTTTATATGGGGCTGTCCACGTAAATTCACCTAGCCTCTAGACCACAAAATGTTTGATTTGCTTCATAATTTTTTATGTTGTTATCCTTGCCTTTTTAAAAATGGTCCTTTTTTCGGTTAAAAAAAAATCATAACTCAGAAACGGTTGTTCCAAAAAATCTGCAAAAATTCAGAAAAATGTTTCAGAGCAAGGATAACAACATAAAAAATTACGAAGCAAATAAAAAATTTTGTGGTCTGGAGGCTAGGTGAATTGGACAGCCCCACATATATTCACCCGTAATCTCATCCGATCGTATCTGCAGATTTGTCAGTACCCCAAAAATCCGCCAGGTGGCCACCTCTCGCACAAGCGAACCTGCCTCTCGACGCCTATATCCTTTCCAAGCTCGTCTATGTTTGATATCCTTATTTTTCAGTATTTTTCTTTTCCCTTCTGTTGAAGAAAAGACGAAGCTCAACGAAATTGTAGACTTCATATGTGTAGCTATACATTGAAAGATTGAAATATTAAAAAATGTGTATTGGGTGAATATTTAAAAAAAATTATTTCATTTAAATACATATTTGTTCAGTTTGAAATAATATTTATTAATATTAAATAAAAATATTAAAAAAAAAAATTTCGTCGACATGAATAGAGTCGTATTAGGCCGGCCTACAACTAAAAAAATTTATTTGGCTTGACTGGGATTTAGTTAAATGTACTAGATATTTTTTCTGGGTGTGATAATACTCCTCGTTGCTCATATATTATTCCAAAATTGCCGAGGATGCGATCACTTTTGTTTCGATCCCATCTGACGGTACAATAATGATGAGGCCTTCATGCCCCCTCAGAAATGTATATCGCGCTATGAAAGTCGAAACAAAAAGTTGGATTCGTGCTCGGTCGGTTATTCGTGCAGCATCTCCTACATATGTAAAAAAAGGAGAAAAAAAACAACTCCACGCGGATTCCCGGGCGTTTTCCCACACCCTCCCAATCCCGCCACCCTTTTTCGTGCAACCCCGCGGGGAGGTCTTTGAAAAAAAAAATGTATAAAATTGTGCTTATCGCGAGAATAAAAAAAATGTAAAAAAAAAATGTCGTTCGCGTGGCAATCGTCTTATCGTACGGGAGGTCGTCTATATATGTATATATAGATGTGCGTATCCGTTAGTACGTGCGTTGTAAATAACTTTTTTCTATGGTCGCGTGTTTGAATTCGCAAAATGTATATAAATACATATATGGGTCATTCCATGTCAAATCGACCGATAGTTGGAATCGACCCCTGTCACTTTCGATGAAATTTGGTCAGAAGTTTTTATCAAAAGAGGAAGTTTTACCAAAGAAAAAAAATTATACAAATTTTTTTCGCAAGTTACGCAAAATTCAAAATTTTTTCAGTTTTTCAAGTTTACTTTTTAAATATCTCGAAAACTATTATAGTTACGAAAAAATCGTACTGAGTTCGTCTTAAAGAGTGCGGGGCTATGAAAAAAATATATTCCGAAAAAAAAAATTGAAAAATGATGAATTTGGAGAATTTTGAACTTTCAAAAATCGTCAAAATTCACGATCAACATTGATTTTTTAATTTAATTTTTTAAATATAATATCTTTTAGTGATCTTAAAAGATCCTGAAACTTTCAGAAAAGTGTTTTTTTTTCTTAAAAAGTATGAATTTGTGAATTTAAAAAAAAATTATTTTTTTTTACCTCTGAGTTCAGTAAAGTTGAGAAATCATGTAATTTTGTAATTTTTAGCAGTTAAATGATTGCATGATTACATGATTGCTCAACGTTACTTAACTTGTAGGTAAAATAAAATAAAAAATTCAAAAATTCAAAAGTTCATATTTTTGAAACGAAAAAAAAAGCCTTTCTGAAAATTCCAGGATCTTTTAAGATCACTACAAGGTATTATACAAAAAAAATTGAACGAAAAATTTAATGTTGCTCGTGGATTTTCGCGATTTTAAAAAATTGAAAATTCTCCAAATTCATCATTTTTCAAAAAAAAAATTCCGAATATTTTTTTTTGTTGTAGCCCCAAGTTCTTTAAGATAAACCCAGAACGATTTTTTCTTAACTATAATAGTTTTCGAGATATTTAAAAAATAAACTTGAAAATTTGAAAAAATGAAATTTCGAATTTTTGATAAAAAAAACTTAAATTTTTTTCCTTCGGTAGAACTTCCTTTTATGATAAAAGAAAACTTCTGACCAAATTTCATCGAAATTGAAATCGGTCGATTCCAACTATTGGTCGATTTGACATTGAATGACCCATATATATAATATGTATCGGGTTCACATGTGTACATAGAGCACACACGATAATGCTCATTAGCATATGTAGTCTGGATGAAATTCCACGTACAGGTGCGAGATTTTAATCTCATCGACATTTGCATGGACAGTGAACCCACCGAGACTCTCCGAGGTTTTTATCAGAAATCTCTGGCGGAGGAGTGAGAAAAATCATGTGTACACGAAGGCCCCCCTATAAGCCGGTTGATACTCTTTGTGGCTTTCAACCATCCAATCAGTTTACTTTTGTTCTGTCTTGAACGAATTCACCGACATTTTGTCGAAACTCAAAAAAAAAAAAAATGCTGGGGCACGACGGCCCCCCTGCAAAAAAACAATAAAAAAAATTTGATCTTAAAAAAATGTTTTCAACGTTAAAAATGTTTTTCTTTTTGATGATCCATTTTACCCCTGATGGGTCCTTAAAATGGATTAATAAATCAAATTCGTCATAATTTTGATGGTCCATTTTACCCCTGATGGGTCCTTGAAACGGATGAATATATCAATTTCGTCATAATTTTGATGGTCCATTTTACCCCTGATGATCCTTAAAATAAATCAATACAATCAAATTTATGATAATTTGACGAGAAACCAATTTTTTTTTCTAACCGAATTTTTTAGGGGGGCCATCTTGCCCCACCCTCCCCTATATGATGTATGTATATAAAATAATGTTTTCGTGATCGTATTCGTGTGATAAATGGCATAGACTTTTTGACCCACGATCATAACAATGTGATGCTTTTGTTAGTCCCGCAAGTCTAGACACTTTTGTGATATAGCGAAAAAAACTAAAACCATTGGGAATTATCGAATTATTCTCGTTGTGAAAATGATTCCTTAGATCCAAAACAAAAAACGAAACTAAGGTCCGAATTACTCAATAATGAAACAATCTCAAATTAATTTATAATCAATAAAAAAGTTGTTGATTTTGTATCGATAATTTATATCAATAGATGGATTATTCTTGAATTCTTCTCTAATTATTTTCGTTGGGAAAATGAACTCTTATAGATCAGCTGACACTATTCTGATATAGAGACAAAATTGGAACCCCTGAAAATTACTCAGCGATGAAAAAATTGCAAATTCATTTATAACCAATAAAAACTGCTTTATTTCGGATCGATGGTTTATTTTGATAGATAATTATTATCGAATTATTCTCGTTGTGAAAATGGTTTCTGAGACCCAAAAAAAAACAAGACTAAGGTCCGAATTTGAAGATCTTAAGATCAAACTTAAAATCAAACTTTCCATTGAAGTCAAGTTGGAACTTAAGATCGAACTTAAGTGTCAATTTAAGATGAATCTTAAGATTGAACTTAATTATCATGATAAGTTCATACTTAAGTTCAAACTTTAGTGCCAACTTCAGATCGATCTTAAGTTCAAACTTAAATTTGGATTGAAGTTTGAACTTAAGATCCACCTTGAGCTTAAGTTTGATCGAACTTAATTATTTTGACAATTATAAGTTCAAGCTCAAGATGGATCTTAAGATCAAAATTCAAACCAAGTTCAAGTTTGAACTTAAGATCGATCTGAAGTTCGCACTAAAGTTTGAACTTAAGTATGAACTTATTATGACACTTGAGTTCCAACTTGAGTTCAATGGAAATTTTTATCTTAAGTTTGATCTTGAGAGCGATCTTAAGATGGACCTTAAGAACTTAAAATTCGGGCCTAAAACCCTTGAAAAATTTTCAGGAAATAAACAAATACTTTAATCATAATCTAACCTCCAAAAAAATTACCTAAAAAACTTTATAGATTTCCTGGCCAAAAATTCTCAAAAAAATTGTTGTTAAACTAAACTAAACAAAAACATAATTCATAACTACATCAAAATGAAAAAATTTTTTGTTTTATTTTGTTTTTCGACAAAAATTCAAAATTTTGCACCGATGAATAAGAAATCAATACATTTTTGGTACCCAAGATAAATTAAGGGGATTAATGTTTCATTTTTAGAGTCAAACTCAAGATAGAGGTTGTTGACTCCATAATTTTCTTTTTACACGTGAAACAATGAGAAGGAGTCGAAAACCTACATACAGAGCTACCTACACGCTTCTGCAATTTGGAAAATTCGTGAACACGTTATAGAAGGTTCTTTGTATGATACGGTCACGTATTCCTCGAGAGTTTGTTTCTTTTATTGTTCCTACATATATGTCTACTATGTACATGTTTGAATATATAGGGCGTTCAATCCCAAATCGGACAGTTTGAAAAACTTTTTTTTTTATTTCCTTAATTTTTTTATATTTTTTAGTACCCATAAAAAGACCCTTTCTGTTAAATTTTGAGATTTTTTCATTACCCGCTCAAAAGATATTAAATTAACAAAAAAACCGCTATTTTTTTGGTATTTTGGTCATAACTTCTTTGACAATGATCCGAATTAAAAGTTTTGTTTTTCAATTTTCTCAATTTTTTTCTTTCAAAATTGTTGAATAGATGGATGTTTAAATAAAAAAATTTAAAAAAAATCAAAAATGACACTTTTAAAAACGCGATTTAAAGTTTAAGACTCCAAAAAACTCATTCAAAAACGCGTCGAATAATTTTGTTGTGTTTTTTCTGAAAAAGCCATAAAAAAACAAAAATTTTGAAGAAAAAAAACTTTTAATTTGAACCATTATTAAAGAAGTTATGACCAAAATACCAAAAAAAAAGAGCGGTTTTTTTTGTTAATTTAATATCTTTTGAAGCGGTAATAAAAAAAATCTCAAAATTTAACAGGAAGGGTCTTTTGATGGGTACTAAAAAATATAAAAAAATTGAGGAAATAAAAAAAAAAGTTTTTCAAACTGTCCCATTTGGGATGGAACGCCCCATATATAGTTTTTTTTTCTGCCTTTCTATTCTTCTTTGGCCACGTTGTTACATACTGTCGTTGGCATCTGGACGAAATAGCTCCGCGCACTCGAGAGGTCCTCTGCAGATCGACAGCAGCAGTTATTGGAACGTGCACTCGAGTCTGTCTTACAGAGCTTTTTCCGAGGCTTCTTTTTATACACTTTTTTCCGTATGTACGTATATACATTGTTCCGGGTCCATTCAACGTGACTCTTGTAATGAACGCACGTGTGACGAATACGAAAAATATATTTAAAAGCCCTGCAAATTGGAAACTTCCCCATTACTTCCTCACAAAGGAAGCTTTTTGGACTGTAGAGAAAAATGAGCAAGCAATTTGGAAATTGCACAATTTTGTACTTTAATTAATGCAATGATACAATATTTTGAATATTGATAAAATTTACCACGACTTTCAACAAATCAAAAATTTTATAAAGATAAAAAAAATATATATATTTTCAATTATTTCAATTCAGTACTTTCTTTGGGATCATTCTGGGTAGCCACGATCCAATGACAATATAAAATGGAAATATCTTAGTAGCACGAATTTTTTTCAAATTTTCACCCCCTCTTAGGGATGCTTTTTAAGAGTCGAAAATTGTCAAGACTTTTTTTTTGGGACCATTTCAGGTATTCTGTAATGCCAAGTTAAAAAATGGAAATGTCTCAAGAGGAGACAGCATTTTTTCGAATTTTTATCCACTCTTGACCCTTACTTGACACACTGGGGTACAAAACACCCCAGGCCTGAATTTCCTTAATTTTAAGTACCTAAATTTAAAAAAATTGGACCAATTGCGATTTGTGTCATTTTTAATTTTTGTCCTATTATATTATTTTACCACTACTATTTTTTTTCTTATAGTGCTATATACTAAGCAAATTCAGTTAAATTTTTAACCATTTTTGTCGAAAAATAAAAAAGTTGTGATTTTTTTCGTAAGATTTGTCATTTTTTCAGCTTTTTTGGATATTCAAATTTTTTAATCATATTTAACTTTGATATTTTACTATCAATCCTGTATGACTTTGAAAAGTAACCTCTTAAGAAGTACTAAAAAAATTTGCAAGTTAAAATATTAAATGGTATATTTTTTATAAGAATTTTTAGGGCTGGGGTACAAACGACCCCAGTGTGTCAAGTACGTTATTCTGCAGATAAAAAGTTTTGTAAAAGTTGAAAAGAAAATTGAAAATTTATCAAAAATATATTCTATAATATAATACATTAATAATAATATATTTAATATATTAAAAATCAAAAGTTCAACTGAATATTAGAATCATATAAGTATCAGTCGAATAACTAGTTTCACTATATATTGATGGAAGACCTAATCCTTTTTTGGGAGCATTTTAGGTACTCTATAATGCCAAATAAAAAAATGGAAATGTCTCAATACGAGATAGAATTTTTTCGCATTTTTGTCCCCTTCTAAGGATGGTTTTGTATGTTAAAAAAGAAACATTATTTTTTGCCTTCACTAGAAATTCGAATATATACGAAAATCGATGTACTCGAAATTTTTTCAAGTCAATTTCAGATCATTTTAGTTTCGGTTGAAAAGAATATTCAAAACTTATAAAAAACCATATTCTACAATATGATATATTAATAATAATATATTAATAATAATATATTAAAAATAATATATTAAAAGTAATATATTAAAAATATATTATAAATATATTGAAAATCAAAGTTCAACTAAATATTAGAATCGTAAAAGTATTAGTCAAATAACTAGTTTTACTATATATTGATGAAAGAAATATCTTGGTCGTTCCCATTGAAAAAAGGATTTTTCTGTCAAATCATTTTAGACAACTTTTCCATAAAACCTTAAATTTTCACAATCACATCAAACTTTTTCCTCATTGCTGCGTCTCGAATTTCATATCTGCAAAATGAAAAAAAAAAATAAAATAAAAAACTCCCAGTGAAATTGAGTGACGTCGAAAGCTTATTATAAATACGTGTACAAGAATCGGTTTTCCTCGCACACGTTTCCGACAGGTGTCTCCCAACCCGAGCCAAGCCCTTTACATGATATTTTCTCTGCTTCGCTTTTGCAACTGCGAAAGCGAGTCAGAGAGAGTCCTCTGCAAGCGCAAAAGCCCTCGAGGGACACGTCGTCACGCGAATATTACCTATACCCTCCATCGCATGTAATAACGAGACACGAGCGAACGATACGAGAAGGGAAAAAAAACGAGTGAAAGAGTTGCGTTTACGTTTTTTCCGATGATGCGTCAGAAGGCTCGCCCATTATTGCACAAACGCCGGGGAAAGGAATAAGGATTCCTTTTTCACCGGCCATTATAAAAAATCACCGTTATTATTATTATTATTATTATTATTATTATTATTATTATTATTATTATTATTATTATTATTATTATTATTATTATTATTATTATTATTATTATTATTATTATTATTATTATTATTATTATTATTATTATTATTATTATTATTATTATTATTATTATTATTATTATTATTATTATTATTATTATTATTATTAATAGTAAACGAAAATTCATCCCTTGTATCATCCCAATTGAAAAAAATCCATTTATCAATATTCTAATTTTTTTAAAATTCTTTTTGAGAAATGAGAAAACCAAAATTTTAGGATTTCGTATTTCCTTTTTTAGAGCCTTGCAGATGAAAAATTCTATAAATTTGGCAGTCTCATCCCCCATGGAAATAAAGTAAGTCATATATATTTGATATATATGAAAACTATATTTTTAATATAATTGAAATGAATCTTCCATATGTTTGTATATATGGTACATATATATTTTTTATATTTTTCATACATTGGGAAATATATCCATGTTATATTTTACATATAACCGTATTGAATATAGAACCAATAGATCATAGTCATAGATATATTAATTATATATACCAGATCTAGATTTCGTGTATAAATAATTATTCGTATATGGGTCATTCCATGTCAAATCGACCAATAGTTGGAATCGACTTCTTTCAATTTCAATGAAACTTGGTCAGAAGTTTTCTATTATCATAAAACGAAGTTCTACCAGAGGAAAAAAATTAAAAAAAATTTTTCGTCGGAAGTTGTGCCAAATTCAAAATTTCACCATTTTTTCAATTTTTCAAGTTTATTTTTTAAATATCTCGAAAACTATTATAGTTACGAAAAAATCGTTCTAGGTTCATCTTAAAGAGTATATTTGGAACTAAGAAAAAAAAATGTTCTGAAAAAAAAAATTTGAAAAATGATGAAATTTGAGAATTTTGAATTTTGAAACATTGTGAAAATCCACGATCAATATTACATTTTTGGTTCAATATTTTTTAATATAATGCCTTGTACTGATCTTAAAAGATCCTGAAATTTTCAGAAAGGTGTCCTTTTGTTTCGAAAATATGAACTTTTGAATTTGGGTGAAAAAAAAAATTTTTCACCTCCAAGTTAAGTAAAGTTGAGCAGTCATGTAATTTTATAATTTTAAGCAGTAAAAATTACATGATTGCTGAACTTTACTTAACTTGGAGGTAAAAAAAAAAATTTTTTACCAAAACTCAAAAATTCATATTTTTGAAAAAAGAGACATCTTTCTGAAAATTTCAGGATCTTTTAAGGTCAGTATTATATTTAAAAAATCGAACCAAAAATTTAATGTTGATCGTGGATTTTCACGATATTTAAAAATTTCAAAATTCTCAAAATTCATCATTTTTCAAAAATTTTATTCGTAATATATATATTTTTTTTTTTCGTAGTCCCAAGTATACTCTTTGAGACGAACGAAGAAGGATTTTTTCGTAACTATAATAGTTTTCGAGATATTTAAAAAATAAACTTGTACAATTGAAAAAATTGTGATATTTTGAATTTTCGAAAAAAAAATTTTAATTGTATTCCTTCGGTAGAACTTCCTTTTATGGTAAAAGAAAACTTCTGACTAAATTTCCTCGGAATTGAAAGGGGTCGATTCCAACTATCAGTCGATTCGACATGGAATGACTCATATCCATCATATATTCCCCAAACATGGATTGCAGCCAAAAGTTTGTAATTTCTAAATATTACTCATATACTGCTTTGGATTCATAATTCATACATGATATATATTAATAATATATTTTTAATATATCAAAAAATATACCTTTCACTATACTCAATTTCCATGGGAAATATATTTTTTTTTTTAATATTTATAAGCTACCAGAATTAATGCACAAAATATCAACAGAAATCTTGTCGGTTGTCTCCGCTGCATTGTGAGGAGAAAAAAAAATGCTTACACCGCACGATACTCCGAGTGGCAGCAAAGTAATACGTCACAAGTAAATTGCCACTCTTGGACGAGGTGAGAGAGAAAATAAAGTATACAAAGAAATTGAGGGGATCGCGAGCCTAGAGCTCTCGAAGCGTGGCGATTACCATCAGTGCCTCGTGTATGTGTGTGTTTGTGTTTGTGTGTCACTTAATAAGACGTGACAAGTGGTCACGTGCTGCATGACTCGGTGAAAAAGGAACGAGAATTTTTTTTTTTTTCTCGACTTCACTGAGCATACACCAGAAACACTCGCCTCGGCTTTGCGAGGCTTGCGACTTTTAGAGATAATAAAAAAAAAAAAATGGGGTTGGAATGAATAAGGGAAGAAAAAGGAGTTGTGACCTCTTAAGCGGAGGCGATGGAGTCTCGAACGCGGATAGTTCGCGCACGAAGCAACGTAACAAAGTATAAGAGGTCGTTTGTTCGGATGTATTAGCCACCCTGTATAAGCCATAAAATGCCCCATTGCGCGGGCGATATATATATTAGGGTGGTCCTTATTTGGGGCTCGAACTAATTTTTTATCAGACGCCCCCCAAATCGACTCCAAATAATTCAAAAACAATACCCTAATTTTTTCAGATTTTTATATAGAAACCCTTCCCACCTAGAGGGTAGATTTCCCCATTTTGAAATATACGTGTTCGGCCATATTCTCAGGATATATTTTATTCCAAGTGTAATAATTTTTTGAAAAATCTGTAATTGCGAGATTTTCGTGGCCGTTGGTGGTACTAGTCGAGGAAAAATTCACATTATCATACGGGTGAATCTAGACGAATTGTCTAAATTGACCCGTATTAGAATTTTTTTCGGAAGGGGTTAGAGTCTAGATAAAAATCTGAAAAAATTAGGGTATTGTTTTTTAATTATTTGGAGTCGATTCGAAGGCGTCTGATAAAAAATTCGTTCGAGCTCTAAATAAGGACCACCCTGTTATATATGTATAAAGGCACTCTTCGTAAACGCGGCTATTTTTTATTTCCCCAAGCCATTCGTTCATCAACTTTTTCGGTAGCTCTCGAAGCACGATATGAATTTTCATGCGCAGCTTGTTAGAGCGATGTATCGTACAGGCAAAGGGATTAAAAAGGATATTTACAACTGTACCAGTTGCAACACGACACACGAGAAACTAGAAAATTTTCGACCGAAAAATTGTGCTCGGATGAGAAGCGAGATGTAATTTTGGGTTCAAAGTTCGACGATCGTTGAATCATACGAAAAAATCGAATAATATGCATCCTTCAAACTGTACCAGTTGCAACACGACACGAAGAACAACTAGAAAATGTTCGATGGGAAATTTGTGCTTGGATGAGAAGCGAGATATAATTTTGGGTTCAAACATCGACGATCCTTGAATCATACGAATAAATGGAAATAATATGCATCCTTCCAACTGTACCAGTTGCAACTCTATCAACAAAAAACTCTACCAGATAATTCTACTGCAACACGAAGCAAGGAATAGAGTTCTATGCTTGCGGCTCTTTAATCAATAAATAATATTAATGAATCGATTGAAAAAACGTTTACAACTCTACCAGTTACAACATAACCGAAAAACATCTCTACCGGAAAATTCAACATAAAAAAAAAGTAAAAAAATAAGCCAAAATAAGTTCCTGTTTACAGCATTGTCAACCAATCTGTTAAATAAAAAGAATCCGTTAAAACGCATGTTTTTAACTCTACCGATTGCAACTTTACAACAAACTCTTCTCCTAAAAAAGTTCTCACGAAGTCTAGCATTGAAAAGCTCAATACAAAAAGTATAATTTTGTTATAATCGTTAATTGTTCGTTATTAATTTCGCACCACAGAAAATAGGAAAGGAATGGGAACATAGTCGAAAAATCGACTACTATAATAATAAATAAATAATAATAAATAAATAATAAATCGAAGATACTGTGCTCTTGAATCGAACTACGAATGGCAAATAATGAGAACGTTCAAGGTTTAAAATTAAAAAATTAATTAACGAAGAATGCCCCATAGCATGTGAGAAAAAGAAAGTTAAAAAAGGCTTCTCGGTATAAAGATATATACGGGGTGTAAGATATATAATGTGTACCTTGAGGTGGATATAAGTCGTATTTCTAGAAGCACGTCACGAGCTTCACTGATCGAACGATCGTTCGCGTGAATGTAACCATTACAACATGCTTACCCTCTCTCTCGGTCTCTCTCTCTCACACACACACATACACACACTCACATACACGCACACACGCAAGCAGCTCGCACTTTTAACGACAGTGTCATAAGAAAAAAACGAGTGATAGTGCAATTTATGTGTTTTAGTATGTATGTGTTTAACAATCATTGTAAAAAATGTTAAGTATGCATTGAACTTTCAAGAATAATGCCCCATTGATGTAAAAGGGGTCTTAAAATTGAACGTCCATTGGAATAACACTGCAATATTGCTTCGTAAAGCACGTATATATAATTATAGGAATCTAAAAAATTTTAAGCTCTCCCATCAAGATTTTAAGGGTTTTTTTTCATTTAATTAACAAGTAACGACTCAAAGATTTAATGAAGAAGAGAGGGTGCTTATACCAAGATAAGTTAGTATAAGAATTTATTTAACTTTTAGATCAAAACATCAATGTTTGTGAATCTAAAATTATTATTTAAATCCTATATCAGGTGAAGTTAGTATAACAATTTATTTACTTTTTAGATCAAAGCATCATTTTTTGTGAATATAAAATTGTGAATTATTTATTATACCAAGAGAAGTTGGTATAAAGATTTATTTAACTTTTAGATCAAAGTATAAAATTTTGTGAATCTAAAATTATGAATTATTTCTTACACCAGGAGAAGGTAGGATAAGAATTGATTCAACTTTTAGTTCAGAACATAAAATGTTGTAAATCTAAAATTATTAATTACATCTTATACCAGGAGACGTCAGTATACGATTTTATTTAACTTTTAGATCAAAGTATGAAATTATGTGAATCTAAAATTATGAATTATTTTTTATACCAGGAGAAATTAGTATAAGAATTTATTTAACTTTTAGATCAACGTATCAAATTTTGTGAATCTAAAATTATAATTTATTTCGTATACCAGGAGAAGTTAATATTAGAATTTATTCAAATTTTAGATCGAGGCATCAAATTTTGTGAATCTAAAATTATTAATTATTTCTTATGCCAAGACAAGTTAGTATAAGAATTTATTTAACTTTTAGATAAAAGCATCAATTTTTGTGAATCCAAAATTATGAATGATTTCTTATACCAGGAGAAGGTAGGATAAGAATTGATTTAACTTTGAGATGAAAACATAAAATTTTGTAAATCTAAAATTATTAATTATATCATATACCAGGAGAAGTTCGTATTGTTCGTTTTAAGGAGGTTTGAGGTTTGAGACGCTTTAGTCAAAACAGTGCTAAACTTTGGGAATCTTCATCACAAGAATCTATAAATCAATATTTAATCAATTTTCGCATCCCAGCATGCATTCTTGAAAATGGAAAATGTCAATGACGAGAGACTCTGTGTAATCCAACTATTCGACTAATTTTAAATTTTAAAAAATAATAAATATTTTTTCTAGCCAGAGATAAATATCGAAAGATTACAATTTCTAAACGATGATTATAAACAGTAATCTGCATTTTCAGCCCAAGAAGAATCATCCAAAGAAGAAAATAAGCCAGTCACTGAAATGAGAGAAAAAAAAGTAAACTATTTTTGAAAAAATAAAAATAATAAAAATAAAACTACATAATAGATAGACAAGAGTCTAACCATTTGACAGTAAACCTAACCCAAAGATATGCTAACCTTAAAAAATGAAACTTCGATTTAAAAAGTTAATAGTTTAGTTAAAGTTATTTTGTGTACAGTTTTTGTTGACATATTTATTCTTGATACTACTATAAATTGTAACAATTCTTTAAATTACAACAAATAATAAATGACTTTGATTTCAATGTGGCAAAAAATGAATAAATGGGTAGGAATGAAGACATTAGTAGAGTTTATCAGGGGGATGAATTTTAATTGGGTAAAGGTGTTCGGGCAACGTAAATTCCGGTAGAGATGTAAGTGTGACTATATACCATTTGCTCCGGCAATTTTCAATGATTCAACAAAGAATCTCGCTTCGACATTATTCCACTAAATTCCCCCATCTATTCGTTTAACCTGAAAGTTCACATCTCTTTTACCATTCTCTACATATATATGTATATGGGGCGTTCCATACCAAGTCGACCTGAGTGTGATCCTCGACCTCGCTGATTTCGTTTACGATTTTTTATATGATTCTTTCAACTCAAAATAGCATTCAGAATTGTTTTCAGATTTTCAAAACCAAATTTGTGTACGTTATGATTTTTTGAACATTTTTTTCGAAAACCTCGAGGGCCGTAATTTAAAAATCTGAAAAAATTCTCAAAAATCCAGTGTCAAAAATGAAAATTTTTGACCCAAAATTCATGATGTCCAGGCTTTCGCTTCCACCTCGATTTCAGGTTTTTATGAAGAAAATGGAAAAAAAAGATAGATGCAAAAATTAACTAACTATTTTTGGAAATTGTTGGTTAACGATAAAAATATTCAAGCCACTTTTCACGGTAGATCAATTTCTGCATCTATTTTTTGTTAACGTTTTCCTCATAAAAACCTAAAATCGAGGTGGAAGGGAAATCCTGGACATCATAAATTTTTGGTAACAAATTTTCATTTTTGACACCGGATTTTTGGGAATTTTTTCAGATTTTTAAATTGCGGCCCTCGAGATTTTCGAAAAAAATGTTCAAAAAATCATAACGCACTCAAATTTGATTTTAAAAATCTGAACAAAATTCTGAATGCTATTTTGAGTTGGAAGAATCATATAAAAAATCGTAAACGAAATCAGCGAGGTCGAGGTTCACACTCAGGTCGACTTGGTATGGAATGCCCCGTATAGAGAAAAGAATATATACGTCCAAGTTAGGTAAAGTGTGCTATCCCTTTCCAATATCCTCGGGATATATCTGCATCCCTCTTATTCTCTTTTCCACCGATCCTAATTTTATTCCGAACGACTTTTCAGCCCTCGTCCTTCTTCCTCCCCACCTTCCCCAGCCACCTTCTTTTATTTTACATCTCTCTTTCCCGGCTCGATTCCCCTCAACGTTTTATTCACTCTTCTTCTTCACTCTCTCTTTTACCTCGCTCTTGATTCCTTTCTTTCTTTGACTTGTCGACCTCCCTCTAATCTCTATAGCCATTTTCGTATAATGTCTTTAAACTCCAGCGAGTGAAAATATACATATATATGGGACATTCCGTGTCAAATCGACCAATACTTGGAATCGACCCCTCTCAATTTCGATGAAATTTTGTCAGAAGTTTTCTTTTATCGTAACAAGAAGTTCTACCAAAGGAAACAAATAAAAAAAAAATTTTACCATTTTTTCAATTTTTCAAGTTTACTTTTTAAATAATTCGAAAAGTATTATAGTAACGAAAAAATCGTTCTGGGTTCGTCTTAAAGAGTATACTTGAGGCTTTCCCAATTTTTTTTTTTAATGTTGAATTTTAAGAATTTTGAATTTTTTTAAATCGTGGAAATCCACGATTGACATTGAATTTTTGGTTCAATTTTTTATATATAATACCTTGTACTGATCTTAAAAGATCCTGAAATTTTCAGAAAGGATTCTTTTTTTTCAAAAATATGAATTTTTCAATTGTGGTTTTTTTTCATCTTTAAGTTAAGTAAAGTTGAGCAATCATGTAATTTTGTAATTTTGAGCAGTAAAAATTACATGATTGCTCAACTTTACTGAACTTAAAAATAAAAATAAAAAATTTTTTTTACCAAAATTCGAAAATTCATATTTTTGAAAAAAAAGAACACCTTTCTGAAAATTTCAGGATATTTTAAAATCAGTATTATTACAAGGTATTATATTTAAAAAAATTGAACCAAAAGTTTAATGTTGATCGTGGATTTTCACGATATTTAAAAATTCAAAATTCTCCAAATTCATCATTTATGCAAAATTTTTTTTTTCGTAACCTCAAGTATACTCTTTAGGACGAGCCCAGAACGATTTTTTCGTAACCATAATAGTTTTCGAGATATTTCAAAAATGAAATTGAAAAAATTGCAAAATTTTGAATTTTCAAAAAAGTTTCATTAATTTTTTTCCTTTGGTAGAACTTCCTTTTATGATCATTGAAAACGGCTGACCAGACTTCATCGAAATTGAAAGAGGTCGATGCCAAGTTTTGGTCGGTTTGGCATGGAATGACCCATATATTTATATATATGTGTGTGTGTGTGTGTGTGGATGTAAAGCAAAGAAAGAACGAGAAACTCGACTTTTCGGGATCGACGATATTACGGTAGTAATCGACTGTCTCGAGTAAGAGAAGAAAAAGGGGGTGAGATTTTGCAACCCCATATAATCTCGAACGGGAACTGAATTTCAGGATTCCACAGCTAATACTTATTCGTTATCGGAGGTGGGAAAAGGTCTCTCTTTCGCCTCATTCCCCTCAAAGCTTTTCGTAATCTTTCTCTCCTTACTCCCTCGTCGTCTCGTCTACTCTCTTGCTCTCTTATTTCCACCCTTTTCGCGAGACCGACTATCCAGTATGATTACATTCCTGAGTACAAACGAACGAGAGACATTTCAACGCCGGAGGGCGAAAGAGAACATCAACGTGAAACAAGAGAGAAAGAGGAAAACTGGAAAGTTGTTATATAATAAGGATAAAATAGTTTAAGCGACTGCTACCCTCTCTCGAGCCAAGGAAAATGGTAATAAAACGCGTATAAGACAATGGGAAGTCAAAATGAGTTTGAGATTATTCGTATTTTCTCGAGAAAGTGGGTAATGAGGGTCAATGACCATTTTTTTTCTATGCAAAAATAAACCATCGGTTTGGATCGACCTTGAAATTAGACTAATAAAATCTTTGCATAAATTTCTCAATAGTAATTAATTTAAAAAATAAAATACTCGGGAAGTTAGAATGAGTTTGAGATTATTCGTATTTTCTCGAGAAAGTGGGTAATGAGGGTCAATGACCATTTTTTTTTCTTTGCAAAAATAAACCACCGAATTGGATCGATCTTGAAATTGGAAGAATAAAATCTTTGCATAAATTTGCCAATAGTAATTAATAAAGAAAATAAAATACTCGGGAAGTCAAAATTAGTTTGAGATTATTGGTATTTTGTCGAGAAAGTGGGAAATGAGGGTCAATGACCATTTTTTTTCTTTGCAAAAATAAACCGTCGGATTGGATCGACCTTGAAATTCGGAGAATAAAATCTTTGTATACATTTTCCAATAGTAATTAATTTAAAAAATAAAATCCTCAGGAAGAAAAAATGAGTTTGAGATTATTGGTATTTTGTCGAGAAAGTGGGTAATGAGGGTCAATGACCATTTCTTTTCTTTGCAAGAATAAACCACTGGATTGGATCGATCTCGAAATTAGGGGAATAAAATCTTTGCATAAATTTTCCAATAGTAATAAATTTAAAAAATAAAATACTCGGAGAGTCAAAATCAGTTTGAGATTTTTGGTATTTTGTCGAGAAAGTGGGTAATGAGGGTCAATGACCTTTTGTTTCTTTGCAAAAATAAACTACTGGATTGGATCGACCTTGAAATTAGGGGAATAAAATTTTTGCATAAATTTTCCAATAGTAATTAATTTTAAAAAATAAAATACTCGGAAAGTCAAAACGAGTTTGAGATTATTGGTATTTTATCGAGAAAGTGGGTAATGAGGGTCGATGACCATTTTTTTTCTTTGCAAAAATAAACCACTGGATTGGATCCACATTGAAATTAGGGGAATAAAATCTTTGCATACATTTTCCTATAGTAATAAATTTAAAGAATAAAATACTCGGGGAGTCAAAATGAGTTTGAGATTTTTTGTATTTTGTCGAGAAAGTGGGTAATGGGGGTCAATGACCATTTTTTTTCTTTGCAAAAATAAACCATCGGATTGGATCGACCTTGAAATTAGGGGAATAAAATATTTGCATAAATTTTCCAATAGTAATTAATTAAAAAAAATAAAATACCAGAGAAATCAAAATGAGTTCGTTGAGATTGTTGGTATTTTGTCGAGAAAGTGGGAAATGAGGGTCAATGACAATTTTTTTTTCTTTGCAAAAATAAATCACCGGATTGGATTGACCTTGAAATTAGAAGAATAAAATCTTAGCATTTTCCCAATGCTAATTAATTTCAAAATAAAATCAAATACATGATTGCCAATGAAATCGATCAAATCAAGTGTTCATAGTCCAACGAATGAAATACATCTGAGAACTGAATTTCCGGTTATAAAATCAGGCCTTCAATTTAAGGATCGGGAATTAATAGATCCTAATTTCCGGAGTCTAAAAGTTCACAAAAGTTTTTCGAGAGAATAAAACAATGAAGAGGAAAGGATCGCGAAAATCCATTCACAAAGATGCAATTTCAGATCAATTCTCGGGCCTATCGTTTTAATTGCAAATTGTTTGATATTCATGCGTTGCAAATCCACTTTTAACCGTCGAATGTTTCGAAATAGGGGTCCACGAAATAGCCTTCAGCGTTCAGTCACGAGCAATGTAAAAGCTTCCCTTGGCTGACCGCCATTGCCCCCGGTTTTTCTCGAACGACGAAAAAGAGAAGTAAACTGCAACGTGGAGGTTGTCGGGCCGAAATGCGCCTCGAGCGACGTTTTATTATAGTTATTCTTGCGCCTCCGTAGTCGAGAGGAAGCTAAGAGGCCGCGATAACAGCGCCACCTGTACAGATGGCGCCACTACAGAAGTCAGCTCCTCGGGAATAGAAACCTTTGGGGAAAAAGCTTTCTCTCTCTTTCTTTCTCTCTTTTCCCGGTTCTTTGCACCCTCGAGAAATCTAATTTCTAGTTGATTCATCGACTTTATCCACTTGAACGATCCTTATACCTTCATTTTGGCCCTTTTTCTGCCCTCTCTCTTTCTCTCCCTCACTTTGTTACATACATATATAGATATATATAAGGTATATTACAGCCAACATTCGTTCACTCGAGACACTTCTATATAGCTCGTCTTTTACCGTCCACATTCACCGGGGGACCCTCTCCCATCCTCTTTTTTCTTCCCTCTCTCAGTTTTCCTCTCTCTCTCTCTCTCTCTCTCTCTCTCTCTCTCTCTCTCTCTCTCTCTCTCTCTCTCTCTCTCTCGCTCCCGATGAAGCTTTTCCTCTCATGTCCCTCTGGTGACGGTGGATATAAACCCGCCGTCCAAAGTCACGTATGAGTCGTAAAGTAGATCGTATGCCATGCGAAAAGCATGGGGGGCCCTCTCTTACTTCTGGTGTACCAGCACAGCGTAGAGAGGGCGCAAGGATCGCGGCCTCGCGCAGTAACGTCCTGGCCAGAGTACTCAGCACGCGCTCAGTTTTCGTAATGAACCGAGTAAATTCACTCGCTCGAGTGATCCTGCCCTACTATCGCCGTTAATACCTATATATGCGTAAGTTTGATTAAACTACAGGCTGATTCAGAATTGTTGGTAAGTCGGACACGTCTGACTGCAGACGGTGCTTAACTACTTAATCGTTCCCCAGAATTTTCCACTAGATCATTGAGGAGAAATATTGAGGAACATGAAGACTTTCCCAATCAAGGTTTTAACAATTTTATAAGTTAGAAAAGATCTCCAAAGTCTTTGTAACTTGTAAAAACTACAGGCTGATTCAGAATTGTTGGTAAATGGAACATGTCTGACTGCAGATGGTGCTTAACTACTTAGAAAGATCTACAAAGTTTTTGTAACTTATAAAAACCACAGGCTGATTCAGAATTGTTGGTAAACCAGACATGTCTGACTGCAGACGGTGCTTAACTACTTAATTGTTCCTTAGAATTTTCCACTAGATCATTGGGAAGAAATATTGAGGAACATGAAGACTTTTCCAATCAAGGTTTTAACAATTTTATAAGTTAGAAAAGATCTGCAAAGTCTTTGTAACTTGTAAAAACTACAGGCTGATTCAGAATTCTTGGTAAATAGGGCATGTCTGACTGCAGATGGTGCTTAACTACTTAGAAAGATCTACAAAGTTTTTGTAACTTATAAAAACCACAGGCTGATTCAGAATTGTTGGTAAACCAGACATGTCTGACTGCAGACGGTGCTCAACTACTTAATTGTTCCTTAGAATTTTCCACTAGATCATTGGGAAGAAATATTGAGGAACATGAAGACTTTTCCAATCAAGGTTTTAACAATTTTATAAGTTAGAAAAGATCTCCAAAGTCTTTGTAACTTGTAAAAACTACAGGCTGATTCAGAATTGTTGGTAAATGGAACATGTCTGACTGCAGATGGTGCTTAACTACTTAGAAAGATCTACAAAGTTTTTGTAACTTATAAAAACCACAGGCTGATTCAGAATTGTTGGTAAACCAGACATGTCTGACTGCAGACGGTGCTTAACTACTTAATTGTTCCTTAGAATTTTCCACTAGATCATTGGGAAGAAATATTGAGGAACATGAAGACTTTTCCAATCAAGGTTTTAACAATTTTATAAGTTAGAAAAGATCTGCAAAGTCTTTGTAACTTGTAAAAACTACAGGCTGATTCAGAATTCTTGGTAAATGGGGAATGTCTGACTGCAGATGGTGCTTAACTACTTAGAAAGATCTACAAAGTTTTTGTAACTTATAAAAACCACAGGCTGATTCAGAATTGTTGGTAAACCAGACATGTCTGACTGCAGACGGTGCTTAACTACTTAATTGTTCCTTAGAATTTTCCACTAGATCATTGGGAAGAAATATTGAGGAACATGAAGACTTTTCCAATCAAGGTTTTAACAATTTTATAAGTTAGAAAAGATCTGCAAAGTCTTTGTAACTTGTAAAAACTACAGGCCGATTCAGAATTGTTGGTAAATGGGGCATGTCTGACTGCAGATGGTGCTTAACTACTTAGAAAGATCTACAAAGTCTTTGTAACTTGTAAAAACTACAGGCTGATTCAGAATTGTTGGTAAATGGGGCATGTCTGACTGCAGATGGTGCTTAACTACTTAGAAAGATCTACAAAGTTTTTGTAACTTATAAAAACCACAGGCTGATTCAGAATTGTTGGTAAACCAGACATGTCTGACTGCAGACGGTGCTTAACTACTTAATTGTTCCTTAGAATTCTCCACTAGATCATTGAAGATAAATATTGAAGAACATCAATACGTTCCCAATTAAGTTGTTAATATTTTTATAAGTGAGAAAGATCTGCAAAGTCTTTGTAACTTACAAAAAGTACAGGGTGATTCAGAATTGTCGGTAAACCACACATGTCTGACTGCAGATGGTGCTTAACTACTTAATTGATCCTCAGAAGTTTCCACTATTTCATTGAAGAGAAATATTGAAGAACAATAAAAACTTTCCCAATCAAGGTGTTAACATTTTTATAACTTAGAAAGATCTGCAAAGTCTTTGTAACTTATAAAAACTATAGGCTGATTCAGAATTGTTGGCAAACCGGACATGTCTGACTGCGCACGGTGCTAAACTACTTGATTATTTTGTTAGAATTTCCCATCAAGTCATTAAAGAGATTGGAGAATATGAATGTATTGCCAAAGAACTCTGTAAACATCTTCATAAGTTACAAAAATCTACAGATTGTTTCAGAATTATTAGTAAAGCTGATAACATTGATTAGAGTAGATCCGAGTCTACTTGACCTGTGCTTTTACATTATGCGTCGATTTATGAATGAGAAAGCATCAGAAAATGTCAATATCTCAATCGATGAGGATTCAAAGACTTCTATGAGTTACATGGATCTGCAGGATGACTCAAAAGAACTGGTACACCTTTGTCTGATCACAGACACTCCTAAACTACTTAAAATTTTAGTTTTCATTCCGCACGAATGTTTTCTAAGTTAAAAAGACAATGTCAAAATCGCATTCAATCATGATTTAAAGATTTTCATAAGTTACACAAAACTACAGGATGACTCAAAAATTCACATCCTGTGTCTGACTGCAGATGTTGCTAAACTACTTGAAAATTTTTTTATTATGCATTAGTCCATCAATTAGAGATATTATAAATGTCAATTTTCATTCTTCGTCATGAATGTTTTATAAGGTACGAAGATCTACAGAACGTTTCAAAATTGTTAGTAAACATGACATGTCTGATTATAGACGAGATAAACCTACTTGATCATTTTTTTAGACGATGCGTTAGTTTATCAACGTGAAAACACAAGACAATGTCAAGATCTCATTTAATCAGGATTTAAACACTTCCGTATGTTAAGTGAATCTACAGGATGATTCAGAAAAAGTGATAACCTCAGTCTGACTGCAGACGGTGCTAAACTACTTGATCGTATCATTTCTCATCCATTCATTCATTAATTAGAAGCTTGAAAATACAGACATCTCGTCAAATCATGGTGCAAAAATTTTCATAAATTGCCAAAATCTACAGGATGATTCATATTTGTCGATGAACCTGATAAACTTGATCAGAATTTCTAAACGACACACTGAGAGAAAAAATTACTGAATTTGAGAACATGAATTTATTTATTAAATGAAAGTATTAATTCGATTATTTATTTGTTGAACCAAGAAAATCACTTTTCGTTTAAAAAAATATTTTCACAAATCTATTACTCCATTATATTAAACTCTTATTTAATAGTAACAATTAAATGCATGATAGATTTGATTAAATTTGTATTCATTGGATTAATTACATTGATCGCATCATAAACATGAGATTATTTGAATCTAAAAAACGAATTCAATACAAAATTATTTTTTTCGAAAAAATTATTCATTGCACTCCGTGCGCAAAGTGCCACTTTGCGCACGCTGCGCGTGCTCAAACTGGCACTTTGCGCACTCGTACAATAAAATTTCGTACGATACTCGTGCGAGAAACTTTTTCTCAACGCGTGTGATTGCAACATCCGCCTTCGGCTCATGCTGCAAATTCACACTCGTCAGAAAAAGTTTCATTGCACTAGTATCGTAATATACTATTATGGCATGATAATCATGAGATTATTTGGATCTAAAAAATGACTTCAATACGAAATTATTTTTTTCGAACAAAATTATTTCTTTGCAATAAATTCATCATTATTTTACTCCTAAAAATATCTTTATTTAAATAGATTTTAATCAATTTGCATTCATTGGATTAATTGCATCTACAATTGAATGATGAATTCATTGCAATTGCATTTGCAATAAATTCATCATTATTTTACTTCTAAAAATATTTCTGTAGTACTTTCAATATTTATTAGATATAAAATTGATTGTGATTATTTTAAAAGAAGCTGTAGTAAAATAAGTAACACACTATTTTATTCCAATGAAATATTTGTTTGGAATGATGAAATTTTTATTTCCTTCAAGCAAAGAACTTTCATTTCTATAGTATACTTTAATAGTATACACAAGTTGTTAAAAATTAAAAAACTGGTTTTTTAAATGTTTTCTTATATTCGAATCTTCATAACTCCTAACTTTTTTCAAGTGCGTAATAGTAGTCGATAGCGTAATAGGTAGCACGTTAGGTAGTTAGGTAGGATAGGTATGATGGTAGGTAGGGTCGAGGGTTCGAATCTCGGTCGGACAGAGAAATTAGGTGGGAGAATTGGCGCAGATTTGTCTTTTTTTTCTATTTATCTCTTTTTAGGGTCACTAAACTATGCATATTAAATTATTTGCCAAGGGCTATATATTTTTTATAAAATGTTTAGCAACAATTAATAAACACGCGTTTGATTGAATCAATCATTTTTCCTGTTGATTGGACTAATTAATTTGTTGATTCAACAATTTTTTTTTCTCAGTGCTTCCTGCATTAAAAGACATGCATGTTTTGAATGATAAAATGTGTTCTTGATTCAAACAACATATTACATATAATTGATAACATATTGTTAGATTCAAGTAAATTCGTTTATTGAAACACAAATTTATGGAATTGACTGAAAAAAATGAGCCAAGTGAATACATGAGGAAACCAATCTAATATGTTTTGGCAAATGATGAAAAAAATTATTTTTTGCCTTCGAAACTTTATTTCATTGGTTCTACTAATTTTTTCTCTCAGTGCAGAAGGAGGATGTAGAAAAATTCCGATAATCCAAACTACGTGGGTGGAAACTTTTGTTTCCTGATTAGTAAAATCGCCGATGGTTCCACCGAGGGAGGTACTAATCGTCATTGACCTCCTTCGATGGTAATTCAGTTTTTATCGAGTATTATGTGGATGCCATGAATACCAATTTTTTTGAGCCCACAATTTTCCTAAAAATGATCAATACCCAACGTTAAATCTATCCAAGACCGAGAGACAATTTTATAAATAAACTTGTAAGTTTCGAAACCTTCGTTCTGGCTCTGAGAGGTCCAAAAACAATGGAGTCGAAAATTTCAATTGCGTTTACCCGTTGATAATGCCTTCCGAAACTTAGTTTCAGACTCGATAACAAGTTTACAATTCAATTAGCAACTTTGCAACAGAAGCGATTATTATAATAACTGCGATGAGTTTTGTCATAAGTTACCTCCGGAAAATAGAGGAAATATATTTTCTTCAACGGGAAATGGAAAACATTAGTGACTACGTATTTTCCTCTGTGGGAAATCAAATGTACCCTTTCTTTGGAGAAAATTAATCGAGCACATAGAAAAGTAAAAAAAAAAAATCAATTACGAAAAAGTGTGTCAGTTCCTTGGGAAATTACCGTACATGCAATTATTAATTAATCCCAAGCCGCGACACCATTTTCCATTCGCTCAATGATCACAGTATGAATTTCAGCGATTTATAGGTTATACTTGAATAAAACATACGACGTTAAATATTTTAACGAACTCTTGAAATATCGAAACAATTAACGAGTTAATCGAGTTGTGAGCTAACCGAGGCACACAGACATTGTTCGAGTTCCTCGTCAATTTAGCCTACAATATACATGTATATGGGCCATTCCATGTCAAATCGACCAATAGCTGGAATGGAACCCTTTCAATTTCGATGAAATTTGGTCAGAAGTTTGCTTTTATCATAAGACGAAGATCTACCAAAGGAAACGAAAAAAAAATTGTTTTCAAAAGTTATGTAAAATTCAAAATTTCACAATTTATTAATTTGTCAAGTTTATTTTTTAAGCATCTCAAATACTAATATAGTTACGAAAAAATCGTTATGGGCTCGTCTCAAAGAGTATACTTGGGGCTACGAAAACAAAAATATTCCGCAAAAAAATGTAGAAAATTGATGAATTTGGAGAATTTTTAATTTTTTCAAACCATGAAAATCCACGATCAACATTAAATATTTGGTCAAATTTTGTTTATATAGTACTTTGTACTGATCTTAGAAGATCATGAAATTTCCAGAACGGTTTTTTGTTTTTTTTAAATATGAATTTTTAAATGATGGTAAAAAAAATTTTGTTTGTAAGTTAAGTAAAATTGAGCAATCATGTAATTTTGTAATTTTTAGCAGTAAAAATTACATGACTGCTCAACTTTACTTAACTTAGAGGTAAAAAAAAAATTTTTGTTACCAAAGTTCAAAAATTCATATTTTTGAAAAGAAAACAAACATCTTTCAAAAAATTTCAGAATCTTTAAGATCAGTACACGGTATTATATTTCAAAAAATTGAAACAAAAATTTAATATTGATCGTGGATTTTCACGATTTATAAAAATTCAAAATTCTCCAAATTGATCATTTTTCAACATTTTTTTCCAGAATGTTTTTTTTCGTAGCGCTATATATACTCTTTAAGACGAACCCAGAATGATTTTTTAGTAACTATAATAGTTTCCGAGATATTTCAAAAAGAAGCTTGAAAAAGTTAAAAAATTCTGAAATTTTGAATTTTCGAAACAAAATTTAACATTTCTTCTTTGATAAAACTTCGTTTTGTAAAAAAAGAAAACTTTTGACCAAATTTCATCGAAATTAAGGATGTTGAGTCCCTATGAAATCTTATAATGTTAATTGTTCAATAAATAGCTTCTTAATCGTCGTGAAATTTTTTAACAACCTCCTGAATACTTCATGTAAAAACATATCAAATTTTCAGAATTCAATCATCATTACTTCAACCTCCTTAAGAGTTAAAATGAAAAATGATGAAAAAATTCTGAAAATTTCGTATGTTTTTGTATGAAGTATTTAAGAGGTCATGTAAAAATTTCACGACGATTAGGAAGCTCGTTATTAAAATATTAACATTTTGATGAGAAAAATTTTTGAAACAAATAAAAAAAAAATTATAAATAAACTTCGTTTTGTTTCCGTTGCTTTCAATATAGTGTAGATATTAAAAAATTGAGAGGTCAAAAAAAAACTTATCGCAAAGTTATATCAGTTTCCATAAAACTGCATTTAATTTAATTTAATGTGTTAATGTTAATTGTTCGATAACGAGCTTCCTAACCGCCGTGAAATTT